>OY284468.1:15889365-16186983 GCA_958336335.1 Dilophus febrilis | reverse complement strand
GGTATTCTTATGGGTATGTGCTCTTTTAATACTGACTTACAAGGGAATATTTTTCGGTGTCGCTGAGAAAGCTATGAACAAATTTCATTTCGGACGCCATTTTGAATATAATCTCAAATACTCCGGTTTACAAAAAATTGAACAAAACATATTGTTTACATTCATTAGCACTCCAAAATATCCAAAGGTTATCGAAATTGGATCAAAGGTGTGCAAATTACAGATTAATTTCGTTATTGCAGACATGCATACAGGGTTAGCGGACATTTTGAATGAAATCGCCATTTCGACATCTATAAAAAAATTTTCTCCTATCACATATGCGGAATAGTTCAAAATTGATGTTTATTAAAATTTCAGCAATTATGGTAAAGAATTGTAGAGGTTATGGCGAATTTTCAACTTAAATTTCACTTCCTAAAAACGATATTGAGGAAATAAAAAAATAAGGGTCTCTTTATTTTTCGAGTACAACAACATAACAAAATTTCAAGCCAAGGCACCTGACACCGAAAAATGTTCCCTTATTAGCAAAGCAACAAAATTACCATAATATTCTGGTAATGATCTTACCACTGTCACTTTTTATATATAAAAGTGGTAACAAAATTACCATTCTTCAATTGTTTAAATATCACGGTATTATAAAATCTACAAAAATATGTCGATCTACCCTATTTAGCCTATTTAGCGGTGATTGTGGGTCAAACCACAATTTACTTTTCCATTCCTTAACCTTATATACAATATTTTCTTCATTTGCAATTTTGCGCATTAGTTATGAATTGGGAGGGGACCGTGCGGTTGGTATAATATTTTTACTTTTTATTAGTGAAGTTTTTGCCAAAATAATTAATTGTTTAATTGAAAATATTAAAAGGGTTGTAACAAATGCAAGTATGTATTACTATAATATATGATTTAATACCCGAATTAAAAAAAGAAATAATTAAAAATGAAGCCGACTTGGAATGGGCATGAAATGTTGTGCACTCACTTTTCCAAGCTTTGTTTTATAATTGAGTTCACTAAAATAATATTGTTACGGCATACCATTCTTTGAAAAGCATAACATTTCCCAGACAGCCAAGTATTAAATAGGTAATAACATTAGGCATACGCAGGCCCTTCGCATCCACTTCTGCCGCATCTTCCTACGCCCCCGCCTTTACAAAAATTTGGAGATCCCGCAAAAAGCGGATACTCCAAGCGGATAAAAGCGTTTTTTTTTTGCAGAGTCTCCGAATTTTTGAAGAGGCGGATGCGTACGAAAATGCGGAGGGAGGAGGGAGTATCTGCATTTTTGCGGAGTCTCCGCATTTTTAAGGAGACGGGGGCGTAGCAAAACGCACATCCTCAGATGCGGATTTTGATTTAAAATTGTATCATACATTATAACATATCATTTCTCTGTTTTTTTCTACGAATTAGAAGAAACAACTTGGAAAATTTGTAGCCGATAACTAGAATCAAACTACTAGAACGGCATCCAAATATTAATTTATAATTTATGTAATTCTTTTTGTTAATTACTATTATAATTTGTTCTTTGAATGAAGTAAAAACTATTATATTGAATTCTAGTAAAAACCAAGTAAAAACTAATATATTGAAAAATATTGAAAATAATGAATTCTTTACATGAATGAATTCAGTTTCATTTTATGTATAGTGTTATAGTTGTTTGTGAATCGGTATAGACGGAATAATGCATAAACCATATATTTGGGACTACCCTAATATAATCTATTCGAATTCTTATAACTAATGCATACACTCATTCGCATTTACTGGAATTTGGCTGTTGTGTTATCATTGTATTTTTTCCCTGGAACAATTTAATTACCTCGTATTTGCATGGGTTCATACAGGTAAATTACCAATAAAATGAATTCTTATATAGGTATTGAAAAAACTCGGCAAAACCAGTCGTTGCGACGTGTTAAGATGGTTGTATTAACGTCCTTTGGCTGTTTATATGAAAGTTCCCAACATCAAAATTACCATCATATACACGTTTTTACACTAAATGTGGCTACTTGAGTCGGTATGAATCTGGGCTTGTTATAATAATTTAATTGAGGAACTTTTTAAATTAAACTCAAACAAGTATTAAATAAATTAGTTCTAAGATTACCCCATAATTATTAATTATTTTATATAGAAAAATAATTTTTTAAAAAAGTCATTTGAAACAAGTTGTATAAATTAATATTATCAATTGTGAATTGAAGAGATGCGAGTTAGAATGTGGGCGAGGGTCGATTCAAAGGGAGGGTTGAATTCAAAGGGATGGGGTGTGGAAGAGAGGTGTAGGTGCACAATGTGTAATATGGGTGTACGTGAAACGGGATGGCATTTTGTTGTGGTGTGTCCGGTGTTAGGGGTGAGGTGAAAATGGTTGGGAGTAAGGACGCTCACAAGGCAAAGTGTAAAGGAGGTTTTGGAGGAAGGAAAATGGTGAAGTGCTTGGCTGGAAATGTGTGGCAGGGGTAATGTTGGAAATGTAGTGATACAGGGAAAGGTTAGTGATGTAATAATGATTAGGAGCAGGGAGACAAGATGAGTGGCGGAAATGGGAAGGAGGGTATATGTCGACACTCGGAGCAAAGGTCGAATGACCATGCCTTTTAATCGAGGTCATAAAGCCGATAATACACGACTGGTGTATTTGGCCAGCATTTAATGGCACAACATTTGTAAATTGGAATGTCAAACCGTTTACAAACTTGTTAATACCAAGTTTAATACCAAGTTTGCAAGATACACACAAAATAATAATTACAAACCTTTAGAACAACTATTTTCCCATAATCGGTGGGACTTTCTCAATGTTTGTACAATGTTGCCCAATGGCACCATTGTAACCATTTAGATATACGACTGGTAGACTTGCGAAATACCAAAATGCCAAATATCCCAGCCGTCTAATGCCAGCCTAAACTAATAATTATAATTTTAGTTTAATAAAAAAACCTCTTTAAAATTTGATTCCATTCAATCTTTAAATGCTTTCATATACAATTTCAATCTATAACAGCCGATACGCGAATTAAAATATAAATTTTTACAAAAAATAAAAATGATAAAAACTTGGAATATTTAAAAATTTAATATATGAATTTATTAATTAAACTCGCATAGAACTCAATATTTCCAGTTTTGGATGACATAATATAATAACAATTATATACAGTATGTATGGTTGTTATTCACCCCCTTAGCTAGATGCGTTGTTAAATTATACAAAATTTACTTGAATCGTTATCGTTAAAATTAATATAAAATTATTTTAATTTATATATTCTTTTGGCATTATGCTTTACACAAGACAGTTATAAAAAAAATATATACAATGGTGATAAGATTTTTTATTATTGATAATATATGTAATTATAAAAAGAATATTATTATTAAAATATTATTCATATTAAAAGCTCAAATCAGTTATTAAATGAACGTTGATCAATTATGAGGGTGGTTTAATTTGGTTTCGATTTAATATAGTCAAAAATTTTTAATTTTATTTTGCGTTTTATTAATAAATAATAAATAATTTAATATTTATTTTTGTGGATTAGTTTAATTTTGATTTGAAAAGAAAAATAAAAATAGAAAACAAAATGTATCGGACTATTAAATGCTATAATATATTAAATAATTTAAAGTTGAAAAATACAATTACAAAAAATGTATGCCAACAATTATGGCCACGTTATTTGGCTACGGTTACCGAAGTATTTCCAAATAAAATGGATTTTCCTTCAAGGCACATTGGTCCACGTAAAACTGATGTTGTTGCTATGCTTGATTTACTTGGATATAAGGTATAATTTTAACCAAAATGAAATGGATTATTTAACAATAATGTTTTTACGTAAATAATAAAGTGTGTAACTAAATAATATAAAGTTTAAATTAAATGAAATAAGTGCTGTTAAAAGTTCTGTGAAAGAATAATTTTTATTTTTTATTCAGATATTATTAAATTTTTTGTTTTTATTTTTTTTAATATGCATGTTTTTTTGTCTTTATGTCTAATAAACTATAAAATTATTATATATTATTAGCACATAATATAAAATAGAATTATTATATACATATATTTTACATTATCATTATTAATAAATATAACTCGCATTACCAGAATTTAATTTCATGAAATTCTAAATGAAAATATTTATAAAATATTTATTATGATAATATAAATTATGAAAAAATTCCAATTTCAGTCATTAGATGAACTTACAGATAAGGCTGTACCAAATAAAATCCAGTTGAATAGAGAATTAGTGATTGAAGAACCTTTAGGTTAGTATATATATATATATATTATTTGCGGATAATTATATGCGGATAATTAACTCAAATTAAAAAATTCTTTGAATAGTTTTTTTAAATTGTTTAAAAGTTTTAAAGTACCAATAAAAAATATGAATTTCTTTAAAAAAACTGTTCTATCGTCATTATTGCCAAAATTCTTTTTTGATAATAGTTTTATGTCTGCGCGTGTATACCAAATCAAAAAAAAATATAATCGGAAATTATTTAACGCATAAAAAATAAACTTATCAACAAATAGTATTATATTATTATTATAATAATCCACAACATACATATACATAAATATAAAATATATAGATAGGAAAAAAATTAAAACAAGATTGTGTATAGGTCAAAGAATATAGAATAGACCCCCAGTCAACAATTTTTACATTGATAACAAAAATATTCATAATATATTCTGTTATAAATTGACTATTATAGAAAAATAAGATGTATTTGTATATACAAAGCAATTTACAATTATCAATTTTTGAGTTCTTATATCTATGTATACATAAATATACATATAATATGTATTAAGGTCAAGCACATAAACATCACATGTTAAAATAAATGATTTTAAAGAAATTTTTAATTGCTTTATTTTTGCACAAAATCAATTATTTATTTGTCATATATAAAAAATATATAATAATCTATATGAATGTAAGTAAAATTTTAGGGTCATTTAGATAAAGTTTTTTCTATACGAATTTAAAAATTAAACGATATTGTTAAAACGATGCGATATTCCAAAAGGCAAACGTGTAATTCATTAATTTATGGAAAAATTTCATTTCCAAATAAACATTATAATTTTTCTTTTTATTTTTAACGTCTGTCAGAAATTAATTGAATTTTCAAATAATCCAAAAAAATGAAAATTGAAACCCATACACTTAATAAAATAATTGGAAAATTCCACTTTCCGGAAAATTTCACTTTCCGAAAAATTTTATTAGAAACTTTGCACATCCATATTTTTTCCATAGATTAACCATAATTTTTCCATAAATTCCCTGATTTAAACCTTTTCCATTTTTCATCAACCCTCAGACCAAATTCTAATTTCTAGACAATTGGTTACAAACCGAATAAAATATCTCTAATCATCCTTTGGATTTGTATGCGAACTCCTGTATAGGTTGGAATAAAAAAGAATACGACGATTTAAAAGTTCTTCCATATTTCACGAAACCTCCACATATACAAATTTTAAGTCAATGGGTTAGCAACAGAACGTGATACCTGCAATAATTCATTGGATTTGTATATGGCGAGTGGTGTATTTGATGGGATCATAAAACATTTCCAGTTGAATGTAATTGTTTGCATTTGGTATCAAAAACCTTTAGACAAAATTTCAATGAAATATTTTCCAAACTCATTTACATATACGAACAAAAATGTGGAAATATTTGGCGAATTCGCGAGCTCTGACATTCCTCACCTTAGAATTTAATCTGCCTCATCATATCACAAAAACCTAAAGGTTTAAAATTTCAGTTGAGTAGCCGCGATTGAGTATAGTTTCCAAGAAATGGTTCAGACAAGTTTTTTTTTCATTTTTGTCGATTAAATTATGTTGAGAAAGGTTGAGAAAAAGGTATATTTTAAAATGATTTTTTCCAATTACTAACATAAAAAAGTCAAATCACTTTTGAATGTATAGGTGATTCAAACTATAAAAGGAACCTCCAAATTATATAGATTATTTTGAATTTGTATTATCTATTTATATTGAAAATTTTGCTTTGAGGGTATGTTCCTATATTCTATATTTATTTTATATATAATAGACTTGAACTTGACGCACTATCTTTCATCTACGCAGAAAATAATTAATTTAAATTTATTAGAATATTTTAGTATGTGTTTTAGTACGTCATATAATTACAATATTCGTAAAAAACGGTTAAATTCTTAATACTCAAACATTGAAAACTATTAGCAAAATTGTTTTTTTGTTTGCTGTCTATATCAATTGTATTACGAATATAAATGATTAAAAGAAAAGAAGAATAAAAGATTAAAAAAATTATTTTATTGTTTTTATTTTACTGTGATCTTTTAAAGAATATGTATATAAAAAACTTAACAGGATGGGAACAGCGAAATTAAGCTCTCCAAAGAATAAATTATTTTTATTGTTGCAATTTGATTATTAAGTTTTCAAAATATTTTCTTTCGAAATCAATATACAGTTTTAAATTCTTTTAATCCATTTGTATTTGTATCTCATCAGAAATAACTGAAATTACCTCTTTCTTTGACGAACATTGTTTATGAGTGAGAAATTTATTTAGCCTCGGCGATAAGAAGTTGCCTCGGCGAAAATAAGTTGCAGGTAGCAAAATCTGTATAGTGGATGTGGAGCAATTTCGAATCGTAATTGTTCATCCATTGTTAAAATTGTTTTGGATCCGTTTGATGATTTTGATTAAAACCATTTTTTTTATTGGTAAATCTGGTGGTGGTAAATTTTTTTTCTAGATTTAATCACTCAATCAATCCAAAAATACAAAATAAACTTCACTATGTATTGATTTTCCTTTTAGAAGTTAACCTCTTAGAAGAAGTTAATGAATATTCCATACAAAGTAGGAACATTCCTATTTTTTTTTATTGTCGATATAACAGACATCTTCGGTGCCCTTCCACGATAATTTCAGTCTGTTATTTTGATCCATAAATCCATATAATGTATTTATATGTTTCATCAATAGTGATGAATCGACGTAAAAATTCATTGGATCAATAACCGTGGCACCCATAGCCATAACTGCCGCCAAACAGCAATTTCATATGTAGTGCACTATCCAAATATTCAAAACTGGCTTTTTCATACAGATTATAACAATATCATGCAGCGGTATATGATGTTTTTTTGTCACTTCATTGAATATATTTTTGATTCTTTTGTTTCATTTGGGATCAATTTTAAATTATTTTTGATTTTTGCGGCGTAGTATGAGACGAACGGTTTTGTTCGTGTTGGATATTCTAAAGCTAATAGATTCCAATTTTTATTATCACTATATAAATGTATCGTATAAATCAGGGTTGTGGAGTCGGCCCAATTTTCGATCGACTCCGACTCCGACTCCAGCTTTATAGAATTGTATAATGTTTTAAGGGAAATAAGTTTTATTTAATGATTTTACATATATGAATTAACTACATTTATAATTCTTATTAACTTAAGTTTCATTTTTATTTTCGGATTTCCATTTAATTTAATAATAAAAATAATAAATAATTTCATTTAAATAACGCATATATTCTTTATTCTTCCTTAAATATTAGTTCTTAAAAATAAAATGGCATCAATCAAATCTTCTTTCATATTTGCTCGCAAATCTGATTTTATTATGCGTAAAGCCGAAAATAAACGCTCCACATTGACTTGGGTTGGTGGTAGTGCGGTGGCTAACAGTGCAGCATGTTGTACAATTTCTGGATATTTGCTTATCGCACTACGCACATCTAAATTGCTGCTTCGATCGAATTTTTCCACCCTCTTTAGGCATTCATTGAATTCTAAACAGAATTTATCAGTTTCTGCCATGCCACTCCTTTATAAAATACGCATATACAAATATTGTTATTGGGATTTAATATATATGCACTGCGAAGTGTTTATACGTGAATATACGATATTCTACATTTTCCATTAACAAATGCCATACCATTTTTTACTCCTATATATAAATTGGGTTTAGTATACTCAATTATTCAATATTTGTATTATAAAAGACAAAACCTTCTGATGTTTATACTTTAATAATTAATAATATGAAAAAATCAATGAAATTTAAAAAAAAGTGAAAAATGTCGCCTCGCCAGCGCCTCTTCATCATGCTCTTTCCATGCATCAATTTCCTTTTTATTATTTGGTAATGCAACCAGAGTTGGCATTTCCGTACTTATCACATACCATATTTTTTCTTTTTTCAATAAATGTTCCATACGATATTTCCACGTGAAATAATTTTGACCGTTTAATTTATCAAATGCTTTATTATTTAATGCCATCACTATTGTTCTTTATTTTAACTTTAATTTGCCCTTTACGATAATAATTTTATTTTTATTCTATACAATTACCGTACACTTAACTGTAATTCACTTGCCTTTTTTTTTCCTTTTAAAACTTTAACGTTAAACCAAAAAAAAAATTTAGTAAATTATCTAACGATATTTATTTGATGCTGGGCCCATAACCTGTAGGATATTCTAAAGCTAATAGATTTCAATTTTTATCAGCACTATATAAATGTATAGTATAAATAATTAACAAGATTTATATTTTAATTCAACACTAAAAAGTATATATTTATTTTATAATCAACCGTACAGCTTGATTGCTTTATTGCAAGTGATATAAAAACTATGATTAATAATAGCGGTTAATAACTTATATATTATATTATTCAATACATATTATATGTATTGCATGATTGCCATATTTTTCAACAGTTCGGTCGGTTTTAAATCGGCTTATTAATATTTAAAATTGTTTTGGTTCCGACTTTGTTTTCAATTGGCTCATTAAATTTTCTCAAATATGAGATTTTTTGAAAGTTGTAACCAATTTGAAACGCTAAATAACACTGCATATTAACAATGGTAACTCATTTAGTATAAATATTTTGCTTTTTTTGTCAAATTTTTTGTTTTTTGTACAAGTTTTTTTTTGTCTCTTTTGCATGTATTATATCGCAATAGCAGAACAACCCGGTTGTTTCAAAAGCTAGTCAAAAATATACATTTTGTTGTTGTTTATGTGTAAATTATTTTACATGAAATGAGATAGCTTTGATATTAATCATACTTTAATTTAAATGTATAGTAATTGGGACCGTCACTCATCTCCAAAATCTGTCTTCTATCGCTTTATATAATGCATGCCCAGAATTGATGATACCTTCATAATTATTAAGTATTAAGCATTAAGTATTAAGCACTGATATATTGAATATTCTTAAAAGAAATAATTGAAAAACTAACCCGAATTAATAATATTATATAGGTGAAGTCTGTTACCAAATATCTCACGCTGTTTGCCATATATACATTTATAATTTATATAGATATGTATAGTTTTATAGACTTCATATAGACTTTGAAATAAATTTAACAAAACCCCGATTTAACAAAACCTCGAATTATGTAAAAATATACCAATAGGAACTGATTTTAATTTCAATTCCATAGATAATACTAAATTTTACAATCGTCGAATGGTTTAAGTGTCCAGCATCAGACTTATCTGTTGCTGGTTTCATAATTTGTTGCTTTGAAGGCCGGTTCTCATACGAGGAACGAAACCCCGGGATCCAGTGAAAATTTAAAGAAAAGCCGTTGAGATGATTCACACATGAGGGGAGTTTGTTCGAACGTTTTTTGCATGATATTGTTTTGTTATCGATGATTTATCAACAAACACAATTCTATTTATATAAAAAAATTAATAATTTGAATGTGTTAGTGCGATGAGGTGTAAAAAGTTAAAGTAAATTTAATTTTTTATAGACAGCGTGGAAAATACGCGCAGGCAAGTTTGTTGTTGTATTTTACACGTACAAATAAAAACTCTCACCGTCACCCCTCATGTCAGAACCAACCTTTACCAATTTCGAAAATAAACGAAAAACATAAAATATATCTTCCAAACAACGACCCAAAATTTTATAAGAATTTTAGACTATAATTTTTATCAACTATACACCACAGCGTCACATTTTCAATAGATACTAAATTTATATTTCGAAAATTCCCGAATAATCATTTATCACTAAATTTTAGCAAAATAAGAAATAATATCTAATATATTTTGTATATATAGGCGAACATGAATTAATTGAACGTGTTCGAAAAATATCTCAAAATAATAAATTATGGAGATCGTATATCGGTATGGGATATCATAATTGTTATGTCCCCCATACAATAATGAGAAATATCTTTGAAAATCCAGGATGGTGAGTACCTAAATAAATATAATAAAATCAAATGCACATAAACAACAGAAATATTCACACACATTAATTTAATTTAATAATTTAAAGGACAACTCAATATACACCATATCAACCGGAAATTGCACAAGGACGATTAGAATCGTTATTGAATTATCAAACGCTGGTATCGGAAATGACTGGTTTGGATGTAGCAAATGCATCGTTATTAGACGAAGGTACAGCAGCTGCCGAAGCGATGAGCCTTTGTTGTCGCCAAAATAAAAGACAAACAATTTATTTATCCGATCGTATTCATCCACAAACAATAGCCGTTGTTCGTACACGAGCCTCCGATTTAGATATAGATGTGATTATTGGCCCAATTGAAAATGTAAATTTAGAAAATCGTGAAATTGCCGGTATTTTATTACAATATCCCGATACACATGGAAATGTTATAGATTATTCAGAAATCTCACAACGTGCTCGTAAAAATGGGGTATGTTTTATTAATGAATATCATAATGCATTACTTTTTTTTACTAATATTTTTAATATAACTTGAAAATTTTCTTTTAATCTAGACTTTGGTTGTGGTAGCCACAGATTTATTAGCATTAGCATTGTTACGGCCACCAGGTGAATTTGGTGCTGACATTGCCATTGGAACGTCACAACGATTAGGTGTTCCATTGGGTTATGGTGGACCACATGCTGCATTTTTTGCCTGCAAACAAACATTGGTTAGATTAATGCCAGGCCGTATGGTTGGTATAACAAGGTAAGATATAATTAATTTATTTGTTCGTTATACTACGACGTAATCGATTTAGCGCTCGGTAAACATTGACATTTTATTGTCGTGAGATCGGGGAACGAAATCGCTTAATTCAAATGGATATCATAAAAATTGTTATGATACAAATTTTAGTTTTTCAAAACTTTTGTCTTTAATAGAGATATGGATGGTCAGGATGCATATCGATTGGCGTTACAAACAAGAGAACAACATATTCGACGTGATAAGGCAACAAGTAATATATGTACGGCCCAAGCATTATTAGCGAATATGTCAGCAATGTATGCTATTTATCATGGTCCAGAAGGTTTAAAAGATATTGCAAATAATATTCATCAATCAACGTTAACCGTATGCGAAGGATTGATAAATGCTGGTCATAAAGTATTAAATCAAACATTTTTCGATACGCTTCATGTTAGCCTAAATACGAACGATGATGGTAACAATAGAAATGCGGATTGGATTCGTAAGCGTGCCGAAGAAAAATCAATCAATTTACGATATTTTAATGATGGCACCATTGGTATTGCTTTAGATGAAACAGTTAAACCAACTGATATCAATGATCTATTATGGATATTTGGATGTAAGACAATAGCCGATGTTTTACATAAAACCGATTTAAAATCGTATTCAATAGCGGCGTCCGATTTTAAACGTACCTCATCGTTTTTAAGTCATCCCGTATTTAGTAGCTATCACAGTGAATCGAAAATGGTTCGTTATATGAAAAAATTAGAGAATAAAGATATATCATTGGTACATTCAATGATCCCATTAGGATCATGCACAATGAAATTAAACTCAACAACGGAAATGATACCATGTTCATTTCGTCATTTTACCGATATTCATCCATTTGTGCCGTTCAATCAAGTCGATGGCTATCAACAATTATTCCGAGAATTGGAAAAAGATTTATGTGAAATAACCGGTTATGATCGTATATCTTTGCAACCGAATAGTGGGGCACAAGGTGAATATGCAGGATTGCGTGCAATTAGAGGTTATCATGAATCATTAAATGAAGCTCATCGTAATATTTGTTTAATACCGATTAGTGCACACGGAACAAATCCAGCATCGGCACAAATGGCAGGTATGAAAATTGAACCAATTCGTGTCAGTCCATCCGATGGCAATATTGATATGTGCCATTTAAAAGAGAAATTAGAAGAGCACAAAAATGAATTATCATGTTTAATGATTACGTATCCGTCAACGAACGGGGTATTTGAAGAAACGGTTGTTGATATTTGTGATTTGGTACATCGGCACGGTGGTCAAGTGTATTTGGACGGTGCCAATATGAATGCACAAGTTGGTCTCTGTAGACCCGGTGATTATGGCAGTGATGTTTCACATTTGAATTTACACAAAACATTTTGCATACCACATGGTGGTGGTGGTCCGGGCATGGGACCAATTGGTGTTAAAAAACATCTTGCACCATTTTTACCGGGGCATCCAATTTTAACGGAACATAGCGATACCGGATCGAAAGGTTACGGGGTTGTTAGTGCTGCTCCATATGGTAGCGCAGCCATATTACCGATATCATGGGCATACATAAAGTTAATGGGTGGTCGTGGATTAAAACGTGCAACACAAATTGCCATATTAAATGCTAATTATATGTCAAAACGTTTGGAAAAACATTATCGAACTTTGTTTAAAGATAATAAAGTGAATTTGGTGGCACATGAATTTATCGTTGATGTTAGAGATTTAAAGAAAACGGCTAACATTGAGGCGGTAGACATTGCAAAACGGTTGATGGATTATGGTTTTCATGCACCGACAATGTCATGGCCGGTAGCCGGTACCCTGATGATTGAGCCAACCGAATCCGAGGATAAAGAGGAATTGGATCGGTTTTGTGATGCAATGATATCGATTCGTGAGGAAATTCGTTGTATTGAAAATGGTGATATGGATAAATTAATGAATCCGTTAAAAATGGCACCTCATACACAACGACAAATTGTTTCGAATGAATGGAATCGTCCATATACAAGACAACAAGCCGCTTTTCCCGCCGTAAGATATTTATTTTAAAATATATATTAATTTATTTTGTATTAATTTATTTTTAATTGTTTTTTTTCTGATTTATTTTAGCCATTTGTTAAATCGGATTCAAAAATTTGGCCAACTGTAGGTAGAATAGATGATATTTATGGTGATAAACATTTAATTTGTACATGTCCAGTAATTTTGCCAGAATTCCATGCCGATTAATTAAGGAGATTTATAAAAACGAATATGTAAATAATTAAAATTGGATAAATGTTTTCTTTTTTTTTTCTTTTAAGTGATTCGCGAATAATTGTCTTAAAATATATTTTTTCATTTCTTTTCTCAAATTAATAAATCTTTATGTCGATTTCATTGTTTTATTTTTCTTTTGTATTTATATCGTAAATTGTTATATAATTATGTATTTTAAATGTTTTCGGTTAATTTAAATAAATAAAATATATTTATACGTGAGGTATTGGAATGTTTTTATTTTTATTTAGTGAATGTAATTTTTAAGAAATAAATCTGAATAATTGTAAAATGTATTCAGTTTGATAATCAATGAAATTTAAAAAAAACTAAAGATTTCAGATTTATCTTCTGGCCTAGTCTGGTTATTCCTAATTACACTTTCTCTTCCATTATGTCAAGTCCCACTCCTACAACGTCTCCATGCACTCATTGACGCAGTTTAAAAACTTCATTAAATTTTCTATAGGTATATGGACATAACTTCCTCAGGTATCAGAAACGTCTAAAAGTATTTTGGATAAAGTATTTTAAAGTGAAAACAAATGAACAATTACAAATTTAAATAAATATTTACGCAGGTAAATTATATTTCGAACATTAAACGAAAACAAAAAAGGAAAAAAAAAACAAAATCATACATAAATATATATATAGTAATTATTTGACAAAAGTAATCATTAATTATTAAATAGTAACTAGAAGTAGAATTAATAATAATGATATAGAAGAATATTTGTAGAAGAATATAATATTAAATATATATATAACTTTAATTTCCTTTATTTTATTTGTACATTCCCAATTTAATTCCTAATTCGGGTGGTTTTTTATTTTTCCTTGGCAATGGCGAATACGGTATAAAAGTATCTTTATTATTTTTTGTTAATTGTAAATTAGCTGGAATATTATCACAGCTTCTAACATCAGCGGAAAAATTAATATAACTATTATATTTATTTGTATCAAATTGATAATTAGATGACTTATCAATTGAAAATTGTTTATCAGCATTATTGCTTGTGGAATTAATAATCATACTATTATTGCTATTAGAATTGTATCGTGATGGGGAATTTTCCGCCGATCGTGAATTACGATCAAACAATGACGATAACGACGACGATGTAGATGATGATGATGGTTGTGGTTTTAATGATTCTAAATATGATCGTGTTATTATTGGTGATGTTGGTGATGATAATTTATCAATTTTACTGTTACGTTCCATTTTCTGTGACAAAAATCGGTCGTACATTGTTGCTGTAACGGTTGTTTGACGAATTTCTAATTTTTCCATTGGATAATAACGTTTTATGCCATCACCATATCTTGAATCCATTGGCTCGAGTTGACCATCGCAATCTGGTTTTATACCAACATTTTTTAACTTATATTCATCGGTTGCACTTATTAATTTATTATCACTAACATTAATATTATTATCTAAAATTGGAATTGATTTATTACAAAAATCAATATTGCTGTCATTAAAATTTAATAAATTTCTGTCATCGCTATCTAATGTATAAAAATCCTTAAATGATTTTTCGGTATCATAATCATGGTATTTATTTGCAAAATTCGGTGATTGATCACGCCTTATACGACTTTCATATTCTTCTTTATCATCGTCTCGACGACGTCTAGGTGAAATATCACGTTTTCGATCACGTGACACCCTTGATGATAACATCTTTGAATTTTTATCGATATCATCGATTTCTACATTAACTGCCGCCATCGATGTTGTATTATCAATTCGAAATTCTGGTAATTTTGTAAGTTTATTTTGGCAATTGAATTTCTTAATTTTACTATCATCTATTTTATTATCATAATTTTTATTGATATACTCCATAGTTTTTTCAAGTCGTGATCGCGATTTTCTTTGATCATCTTGGCACAAATAATCAATTGATTTAATCGTATTCTGAATGGATGATAGTGTTGCTGATATATTGTCATCATAATTCGATGTAGTTTTTGTTGTGGTTGTCGTAGCAGCAGTAGTAGTAGTTGCAGTTGACGTTGCCGTTGAAATTTTGTCGTTAATAATTTTTAAAGTTGTATTATTTGATATTATTGGTACTGGTTCTGGACTTGAAATCATTGCACCAATTTTATAAGTCGATGTATTTACCAACGAATTCACATTTGAATGTGTATCTTCAAATTGTATTAGATTATTGTCTTCATTTGTTTTTATCAAATCATTTGAAATCGTGGGTATTAATGAAGTATCCACTTGAGAATCAATTTTTGATACCGTTTGTAAATTATCTCGATATGGGATAACTGTAGATGGAATAACGGATTGCTCATTTTTAATGATTTCTCTGTCGGTTACCAATTCATCAACATTTTTCTTTAATATTCGATGTAGTATCATAGAATTTTCTTCAATAATTTTTAAAATTCTATCGGTATTATTTTTACCGGAATAATTTTCTCTACTCTCCGGACATGATGTAGGCCGAAAGTCTTTTCTATTTCGGATAGGTTCAATATCGAGTGAAAATGATTTTTCTTTAAAAAATTGTGAACGGTCATTATTAATATCAGCAGCAGCAGCTATATTTGCTGCGGATGCCAATACCTCGTTATTCGAAATATTTGGTTGATTTTTAACAAATGCTGACGACGTCGATGGATTATCTTCAGATAATTTATTAAATTCATCATAATATATTGTTGGAGGTGATAATGCAAAGGTCTTCATAAATTCTATATCTTCTTTAGACCGTAAAGATTTGTATACTTTATTTTCATTTTCGTTATCCATACGATTTTGATCATCAATTTCAATACATTTTTCATTGATAGTATTGTTGTTGTTATGAGACTCGATTAATTCTAGTCTATTTGGTCGATCATTGTTATTCACTCTTTCAAAATACTCATTTGTTACACCTTCATCGCTTACCTTATAGATACTTGTCTTATTTGCAGTATTGTTGATTTCATTTTCTTCTGTAATATTATTACCAACATCTGAATCGATTATGGATGAGTATTTTAACAAAGTTGGTGATGATGATGATGATGATGTTGTTATTACAGCGGCCATATTAGATATTGTTACAGCTGCCGTAGTTGATGCTGTTGTTGTTATTATAGCTGAGGGTGTTTTCAATGGACTAATAACAGAAGATGAACTAATATATTTTGCAAAATCACCCATTGGTGAAAGTTGAATTGTACTAGTAATTTCAGGTGGAGGCTGTAGGGATATAGGAGATGACAAGTGTGACGGTGTGTTATCATTTAAAGTGGAGTTTATGGACGGGGATGCAATTATTTGTTCATTTAAAAGGGCATTCAATACGAAGGTTGGTGGGGATAGTTGACCTTTATTCGGTGGATAGTCTATAATGTAATCGGCCGTCGATGTTGAATTGTCAAAGATTAAATGTTTTATTGATTGTAAATTATTGTCCATATCTGAAGAAATTCCTTCAGGACTATCAGCATTTCGAAATCTTTCATATGCAAAATTATCATCATTTTGATATTCCGAATGAATGGAACTACGTCGGGATTGTACAATAGTATCAATTTTTATCAAAATGTCATCGATTTCTTTTTTATTATTTTGCAATGAGTATTTTTCGAAAGTTTCATTTTCAGGAAATGCACTTTTATCAATGGCATCGATTAAATTTTTGAATTCGTTAAATTCTTTTGTTGTCTCTTCAAACATATCGCTTTTAAATGCAATATCAAAATGGTTTGTTTCATCATGAACTGTGTTTAAATTGTTATCGGTATTATCGGTACATACAATATCAAATTGATTTGTTTCGTTATCCGATATCGCAGTATCTAATAATGTGATTTTGTTGTTATTACTACTATTTTCTATTGGTGAAGTCAAATCTGCATCACCATCATCCATATTTAATTGATTAAACTTTTCAAATGTCAATCGGCATTCATTAATGTTTGCCGCCGATGATTCGTCATTAATTTCATCGTAAACGTTTTCACTTATGATTCGTTTTTTCAACGGACTACCTTCTATGGACGATGCTGTAAAATCTAAATTCTCATCATCACATAAACTTGTACTTGTACTTGAATTTCCATCACTTTCATCATCACTATATGATGATGATTCACTTTTATGCCGACATTTTGTTGCTGGTCCACTGGCAGCCGATGAGGTAGTTGCCGATTCCTCTGCAACTTCCGTCGTGCTATTTAATGACGCTATACTTGGTGATCTGGTTAAATTGGATTTGAGGGTATTCGCAGAAGTTGTTGTGCTGCTTTCACCCTTTTTATCCACTGATTCAGTATCAACTTTCCGTTTTGCCAGCGAATCGGTATCTTTCCAATGAAGGGTTTCACCACGCTTTAATTGTTTAGCCATTTTGTTGTTGGACGCTGACTTGCGAACCGGTGGTATCGCTCCGGCTGGTGGACCAATCCGACGACCCTTATTTACAATTGCATTTCTTCCCACTAGTAATTGATTGACAGGAACGGTGGCCACGGTTGATGATGGTAGATTTATACTTTGTCTAGCCGAATTTGTCAAAATGATATGCGCTTGTTTTTGTCTCTCACGTAATCTTGAATATTGTTGTTTTAATAGTGATATATCTAATGCTATTTTATCTTTACATTCGGTACTTGTAACTTTAATGGTTTGATTTGGTTGTGATTGTAAACCGGCCGATCCTCTTCTACCCAAACGTAAGCCCCATGCTGTTGAAACGGCTATCCTTGAATCTTCATCAGATTCGGCTTCTTCGTCCGAATAGAATATTCTATTCAATTATAAAACGAGTTTAATTCGAAATGTTATTAGAGTAATTTAAAAAAAATTATTTTTAATACAAATTTAAAATATTTTATATACCTTAAACCTCGCTTATCTCTCCATGGAGCAATATTATATAAATGTTTATCGCGCATTTTTTGCAAATCAGTGATTGGACCCAAATCAACTATTTTTTGTATCAAACCATTCGAATCAAATAAATGACCATTTAATAATTCACCCGAAAGTGTTCCCATTTTACAATAAAAATCATCGGCTGATTTGATTGCAAAAATACGTCTGTAATCAAAAAAATATATACATATATCATAATGTAATTGAATGGAATGTTAATTGAATTGATAAATCGCAATCAAAGCAAAAAAAAACTTACTTTTCTAAAAGTCCCCAAATTGCCAGAGCCGTTCGTAATAAAACGTCACTGCCTTCAATCAATACCAAATCCCATACTCTTAGCACACAATTTATTGGCAAACATGTACAAAATAATGTTAAAAACCATTGCATTGTAAAAACATTTATCAAAGGTGGTTCAAAACATCCTGGCAAAAATAAAAAAGAACGGTTATTTAATTTTTTTGTGGTTATATATAAGGTATCGATTTAAAATTACCTTCACCTAATGGCCCTTGTAATTTATCTAAATGTTTTGCAAGTTTTGGTAATCTTGTACCCAATATATCACGAAATACAGCCATATCAGCTTGTAAACCACCAAGTGAACCACAAAAATATCCAGCCGGAAGAATACCCTCAATTAGATATATCATAACTTTTAATGATTCAACTTCAGATTTATCCATAACTTGTAAAATCAATGCACCTAACATATTAAATCCCTATGTATAAAATATTTTATTTATGAATATATGTATTTCAATTTCAAGATAAAAATTATATAATTTATTTTAATAAAAAGAAAATTAATTTGTTACTTGACAATATCCAACTTCAGGATTAAATCTAGCATAACCTAATAGCACACGCTTTAATTTGGCTTGATTTAAAGAGCCCGCAGGTCCGGAAAACAAACTGGATCCAGTTCGATGTAAATCCTATAAATAAACAAGAAAACATTCAAACAGTTTTAATTTTATTTAATAACTTAAATTGGAATTGTTACAAACCTTAACAATTTGTATACCCAGTTCTTCGTCATCGTCACGCCACTGATCACATAAACATTTTTTTTCTTCTTCATTCCAATCAATTCGTTTTGTTTCCAGATGTCTTTCGGCTAATGCCAACCATAACTGCATGTATGGGAAAAAATTATCTTGTACCACTTATTATTTTACTTGACTTATTAAATATTTTATACCTTTCTTCTGAATTCCGGTGGCATACCGCCCGGTAAACGTGCTACCATTTTCATTGCATGTAACCATTGTTTAAAATCTGAAGATGTATTTGATATGCCCATTATAGATGATTTTGATGTTGATGATTCATTTGACGATGATGAACTTGGAGGTATTAATCCAAATTTCATAGCATTTTCCTCACCTAATTAATATTAGATATTAATACGATAAATATTCATAAATATTAATTATATTTATCGATTTAAAATTGCAGTAATACCATTTTTTTACATAAAAAAAATACATTAACAATATTTTAAATACTTGCGATACATATTTATAAATTTACATAATTCTAAATTTAATAAAATAATTATGAATTATATTAGAATATGAACAGAAAAAAAAATAAGCAAAAAAACAAAAATGTTGACAGGCACACAACCATCTTCAAACAGGAAGCACGTACTTCTAACCGAAGTTGGTAAAGGAAGCTTAAATTTATCACCAATCAATTCCTCATAAAATGTTAATATAAAATGATGTGCCACACTAATATACTCGAATTTATTCTCCAAAACACCTTTGAATCTCTATGGGGGTGGATAGGGTCAGAAAACAAAATTCGCCAATTGGGTTAGTAACCTTTTATGGTGATAACACATATCGGCACATATCTGATACGATTATCCTAAAAACATTACATCTATAATAAAGCAACATCAAAATAGAGATATCAAACATTATCGCGGTATTCAAAATTTAAATAAATTTCAGATTAATTTAATAAAAATTGCGTTGAGGTTCAGAAAATTTCAAATATTTTACCATTTAGGATAAATTTGAAATCAAATTTTCGGTAGATACGGACGTATTAAAAACCAAAAATTTTGATAGTGGCCAATGTAGTGGCTACGGTTTATGCCTAGTACTAAGGTATGTGTATATGGTATGTGTATGTGTAACTAAGGTATGTGTATGTATGTGCTAAACTAAATTTTCATATAAAATTTAGCACGAAAAAGTCTACCATCTAAAATTTAACGTGAACATTTAGCAATGCGGTACTGAGCTTTCTAGCTAAATTCATATTTCATTTTTAAATACTAGATGCTGATACTTGTAAATCTCCAAACGTTTTAGTTTCAATTTATTCGGTAGTGGCGAATAAATTCATACTAAATTTGTGTGAGTTTTGTTTTGTCATAAAAAAATACATAAAATTACCATAATAAAAACAAAATAATCAATTCATTTGTGGTTTATTCAAATAATATCTTTTTTCATATTTAAAAGATAATAAATTAAATTAAAAAATAATAATCATTATTATTGTCATTATTTTAGCTGCTAATTATTAAAAAGAACCGCCCGATATTGGATTCCCCTACTTTTAATGTCAAAAATCAAGAATTTCGCACTCCAAAATTTCGTTTCGAATTCACTCTTACTAAATGTTGTGGTAGAGAAAAAATGGGAACCCTCCCACGCATACTCATTTATTTTCCAATGGTTTGTCTTGCTCAGTGTGTTGACCGCATATGTCTGCCGTGGATCGTGAGTTTCCCACGTGCTGTGGATTCTAATTGATACGAATTGGAAATACCAAAATTATCGAATATGAAATTTTCTTTGCGGAATCATTGTTTTGGATTTTAAGAATATCTTATGCAATTGATTAAACATCACAAATGTTTTGGTAGCACGCTATTGAGTTATTAACCGCATGCAATTAAAAACGGTACAATCCCGGATATTATAAAAAACGAGTATCCTTATAACAACAATTGTTTTGTGTGTGTTTTTGTTTTATATAGACAATTTGAATAATTATATTTTAATCAATTTGAATTGCACATGAAAGCACTAATCTAAAAAAATTTTAGTTTAAAAATGTTCATTATATAAAAAGGGAAAAAAAAATAAAAACAAAAAATTCATATAGTTAATTAATTAAAAGGAATATTGCATATATTCGTATTCGTATATG
The DNA here is from genome assembly GCA_958336335.1 of Dilophus febrilis. Taxonomy (NCBI): domain Eukaryota; kingdom Metazoa; phylum Arthropoda; class Insecta; order Diptera; family Bibionidae; genus Dilophus; species Dilophus febrilis. Next base: position 16,165,538 of record OY284468.1, on the reverse strand, counting down.
GTTAAATTATAATTGAATATATAAAGGAAAAAAGTTTTGTAAAAACACACACAGAGAATTACAATTAATTTATATGCATATATATATATCCCACTCGAGATTTAATTATGTGTGGTTCAAAAAAGTGTAATAAAAAGCTTTATACATTTTTTTTATGTATGAACAGAATATTTCAAACAATTTATTATTCGTATATCAAAGTCAGTAAGAACAAATGTTTGTTCGCCAAAAGACATCAAATAAAATTTTCATTTTGAGAGGAATCATCAAAATATTAATTGTAAGGAATGAAGATAAATGGTAACAATTTATAACTTGTATCGATTGTAATTGGGGCAATCTTTTGTTTGCCAACACAGCTCTCTTTTATTTACTTTTTTGAAAATCATATTCTTAGAAAGATTTACTCCCAGTTAGCTTATAGCAATACAATTTAGAATACCTCTGTTTCGTTTTGGTTTGTAGTAAAATGCCATGTATTTTTCTAATACTAGCGTATATATTAGCACTTTGTGTTTATGTGCTGGTTAAGTCCTAGGGATGTGAGACCATCAGTTCTACCATTTTGCTTGCCCATTATTCCCATCAATCAATTTTTTTTGTTTCTCGTATATATGAAAGTAATTTGAAAGTTATTTATAAGAAAATTGGATTTATATTGGTGCATTTTAGGAAAGAAGCATTCGGGGTGTTTTTTAACATTTTATTTTTTAACAAATTTTAACATTTGGAACCGGTATCTCGGAATTTGGGGGAGTATGTTAAAGAGGTAAGGGTTAGGGTTGGATGAAAGCATATTTGTATACCTTATTTCTTAACCAATCGTCTAGCGGCTCGGGAGTATTGATTTTATATGGTTGATGACATTTTTTTATGGAAAGTTCGGTAACTATATAATTTCTGAAAGATGAACGAAAATGTGAGTTCAAGTTCGAAGTAGGTTAAGTAATTCAGATTTTATGGTCAAAGAAGTAACTCCGCTCAAACGTTGATGAAAGTTTTTTTTTAAATAGCTTAAAATGGCCGTAAAATGTATAATGAAGTACGGTTACACGTCCGCATTTAATAACAAGAAGAATGAACAGAAAGAAAGTGAACATGTAAACGAAAAGTGAATTCAATTTTAATGCTGCATTAAAAGTGAAATAAAAAGAATTTGTTCTATTTTTCGTTCACCTATTCAAAAAAATATAAATTTTAAAAGTGATTGAAGTAAGTTTTTTTTCGATTTATATTTTGTTTATTTGTTATGAAAATTGAATTTATGTATCCAAGATATGTGAAATTGACATTTGAGTGAATGCAATGCGAAAAGTAACATAGTGAATATATAAACAACTTTTAACATTTTGGTAACCCGTTTTCACGTTTCATTTACCAAAAACGTGAAAGTGTAAACGCTGACTTAAACCAATTTTGAAATGTATATTTTTACATAAAGTGAACAATATTGGTGAACGAAAAATAGAACAAACTGTATTTTATTTCAAGTTTAACGCAGCAATAAAATTTAATTCACTTTTCTGTTCACTTTTCGTGTGAATTCACCTAAAACGTGAAAGTGTGAACGATAACTAAACGAATAAGTTTTAATGGTTTAATACAAAAAGGAACATGTAATATCTATTGTAATTTCCATTTCCTTGTAAGTAAATGGCATTATATGAGTATATCTTTTAATAATTAAGGTATTATCGTATTATTCAAAGAGATAACGTTATTAAATCAATTTCAATTACTTCAAATACTAAAAGTGTATAATAATAATTTATTTAACACTCTGTGTAATATTTAATTTGTAGAGTTTTTGGAAAATTTATTCTATTATATTATATATACTTTTTATACAGATAAAGAGAAGACAAACTTTTTCGTTATTCAAATTAATTATATACAATATATATGTATATGTTAAATTCTCAAAGGATTTTGGGTTTACTTATTTATTTCATTATTGTTGTTATTTGTGTATACTATTGTAAGAATAATAATAAGAATGAAAGGATAATAATCATCATGGCACAAAATAAGAAGGCATATATAGAACTTCTTTATTATTTAATTTGATATGTTATTTATTCTTTTTTCGTGATCAAAATAGAATTTTTGTAATATAAAGACAATAAACGAAAATTAACATTAAACCATTTACTATATATTTATTTATCTTTAACATTCAATATTATAAATAAAGAATCTCACACATTTTAAGGATGCATTCTCTCACATTTATTGCATTTTTTAAATTGTTGAAATTCTTTACAATTCCTTGTAAATTGTATAAACAATAATGAATTCAGGTAGCTAAACATTTACTATCCCAATAATAGAGATGATTTTGTTTACATCAATTAAAAAAATTTTAATGTTTATAAAAAAATAAAATATAAATACAATATATTTTAAAGAGCATTAAATAAAGTTTAGCGCATATTTTTTTAATACATTTTATAGCTAAATAATACCGGTAAATATAAATACGCAATGTGTGTGTGTAACGAAAAGCTTAGAAAAAATTTGTGAAAAATAAAAACCACAAAACTTTTTTTTAAAATGATTTCAATTAAAACAATTTATATAATTGAAATCAACCAAACAAATAAAATGAAACAAAAAAAACCAACAATAGAAAATCAACACATTTTACCTTCAACTTCTTCTTCATCTTCTTCTTTATTATAACTTATTGCTAAATTCTTGATGGAATTAAATAAAGAAGTCATGTCAAGAAAATATTTTCAATTGTTGTGATGATAATAATAATAATAATATTATAACTATCATTGTTTTTTTTAAAAATATTTTTTATTATTATTCTGAATTATTACAACACTTTGATTAATTAGTAATTTGATATTTAAATGTAAAAAGTCATAATTTAAATGTTTTCCCCAAAATGTAATCCTATATAATAGAATAGCAGTGTAATAAAATAACTATTAATTTTTGGTTTGTGTTAGAATAAATAATATGTACTATAAATTAATAACATTTCGATATTCAAGTTAGTTGAATACAGAAAATATATTAATTATTTAAAAAATCTCATTTAAAATCTTCTCGAAATATATATAATAATGTATTTATTTTAAAACTAAAAAAGGACACTTAATTTTTATCAGATATATACTCTGCAGTGATTTATTTATAGAAATTAATGAATAATTCCACGTTATATAGACATATATTTCTTTGGGCTTTTGTATAGTCTATACATAAACTACTATATATGATAATTTAATATGCAATTTTATTAGCATATAATTGAAAAGCAAATGAAAATCTATAGATTGCGGCAAATTCACCTATATATAAAAATGTATATATAAAATTAAAAACTTAAAAGAACTTGGATCAATGTACGTGATTAATAAAAGTGTTTTAAAAAAATAATAATATAAGTTATTGATTTGAAAATGAAATTTTTAAAGACATCTTAATTGAAATAACACTCAATATCAGTTTATAAATATATTAAAACGTTGTTCATGTTCAAAAGATATACATATATAATGATATGTGAAATTGTATATTTTTATTTATTTATATTTATATTTGTATAATCAATATTTTAACAATTTAATTGATTTTAAAAATAAAACAACTAAATACATGTACAATATTCAAAATGACATTGATAAATTCTAAATTGATTGTGAACTGGGTGGTGTGATTAGAGTAGGTATATAAACAACACAACTAAATTAAAAAGCAATTTATCTATATAACATATACTATATACATGAGATGATATTTAAATCGTTAAAAAATTCTTTAAAAAATGAACCTATTAAAATCGAATATATAGATTTTATGATGTAAAATAAAATGTCACTTAAAAATCCATGTTCCTATAAGTTTAATATTTTAAAAATAAATTTACCCAAAAAAACCTACACAAATTTTAACATATTTTCATTAAATATATTGACAAAATCATTTTTAAATGGCCCAGGTAACATTCAATGTGGCTAGAACGTTCCAATCACCTTATGTTTACATATAGAGGTACCGGGAACTAGGTATTCTGAGTGACTGGGTAGTGAAAGGGTAGTGAAAGGGTAGTGCCATACACCAAAATGGCGAATGATTTTCAAGTGGCCAGAACGTCCCCGGTTCGTGAATGGAATGTTCACTTTAAGTGGCAGGTTTAGTTCCAAGCACGTATTTGGGACGTTCCCATCCCTATTTTATTATTCAAAGATTATCTTTACAAATGCAGATAAACCTTGAAAAAGCATAGAAAAAGGGATTGTGCTTGCAATAATTTTACTCAAAAAAACCAAAAAAATGTTTTTATTATATTTTTTATATTTAATATTAATTTTTTTTATATTTTATTATATATATTTTTTTTTATTATTACTTTTTTTTAATTTACATTTTTTTATATTAGATTATTTTATTATATTTTTTATTTATCTTTTTTTTATTTTTTTTGAAATCACTACTTTTTTTTAATTAATTTTTTTATTAATACTAAATTATTCTATGTTAATTCTTAATTATATTATATATATCAAATTTTCACTAAATGGTACTTACTTTTATTTTGGGTCCACCTCGCGAGCATCGAACCAGCAACCTCAGCTTATTATTAGTTTTAGTCGTCAACTTCACCATTCAGCCACACTTCGCGTATATATTTTTCTTCTAAAAAAATATACCCAATCAATTTATGGTGAGATTCTCTAGTGTTCGCCACTTATAAGTGAAAATATTTATTTTCATAAATGCCACTTATAAGTGCCATGGATAATACCATTCACGTTGCTGCTACTTATGAAAAACTCTCTAAAGAATTTCTAGTTTTTGTAACTATACAGTGATTTCATGAGTACCTGGTACGTTCCAGGGTTACCCAAATATCAATGTAAAGTGGTTATCACATTTAAGTGTCAATGAATGATACCGATCACCGCCCGGCACTAATAAATGTTACCCTTAAAAATATTTTATTTAATGTTCCAATAAAGGTTTCTGCTACGTGTGAGTTACTCTTATAAGATCATTTAAAAGGATAAACACATTTAGTGTTAAAATGTTAGTGGATAGTACGTTCCATACAGCTGAATAAAGTTCTCATCACTATAATCAAGTTCCAATCACATAGAATGTTATATGGGGGTATTTACAGTCAGAGCCAAAAAATTTAAAAACGATGTGTTTGATTATTCATAATTTCATATATTACGAGGACTAACGCAAAACTAAGGGATTCCACTATACCAACCTTTATATTTAATGACTATAGATTGAAGGACTAAAGGGACTAAGCCAATTACATCCTTGATACTTGGACACTTTCCAAACTTATGGAAAAAATCGTACATCATACCTGTTTACAAAAAGGGTGGTAAAATGATGTGACTAATTATAGGCCAATAGCTAGACTTTCTTATATCCCAAAAATTATTGAAAGTTTGATTGTGGATCTGCTTGCTTTTAACATTAGGTCTTTCATTAGAGCCGAGTAACATAGATGTATCCGTTGCAGATCCACTTGTATCAATCAAGTGGATTGCATTTTTACTGCCTTCACTAAAGCTTTTGACATATTGTCGCATTGTTTTTTATTAGTAAACTGTTTAAAATTGGTTTCGGAATGCATTTTGTTACGTGGTTTGGTTCCTATGTATTTGGGGACGTTCTTGTGCCGTTTCATTTGATCATTCTAAGTCTAATTTTTTTAACGTTTTGTCTGGTGTTCTACAGGGGAGTCATTTAGGCCCCTTGTTATTTGTATTATTTATTAATGATCTTCCTTTGGTTTTTAAACATTCTCAATGCTTGATATATGCTGACGACGTAAAGATCTATAAATCCATTGCGACGGTAGATGATTTTAATATGTTTCAGTCTGATCTTACTTCAATTAATAATTGGTGTTTTGTTAATAAATTGGTTTTAAATATTGACAAATGTAAAGTTGTTATTACAAGAAAAAAATCAATTTTAAAATATGATTATATTGTTAATAAGAGTTAGCCTTGCCATTATGGACTTTATTTATCGTATGTCACGTGAAATCTCTGATCCGTATTGTCTGCGTTTATTATTTTACACTTCCCTGGAGTGATCCGATTTTATTACCTAGCTATTCTCAAAGATTGGCTTTATTAAGCATGCCTACATTGGAAAGACATAGATAATTCATTGGCTTGTCGTTTTTATGTAATTTGTTAAATTATATAATATATAGATTGTCCTTCTATTTTAAAGAAACTTAATTTTCACGCACGATTATCACGCTCTTCAAAATACGAAAAAAAAATTATAGGTTAACATTTGATTTTCCAGAGTTGATATCCATAAAATACATAAGGGTTAGTGTGGGGAGGAAGGGTTTAACATAAAAATGTAGCCAAACTGAATCCAGTGGGGTCCTCTAACATCATATTAGTGATAACTCCACCGGTTTCGAAGGTATTGGCCGGATAGACTTAGCTGGGACACACTGTATAAAGGTGCAAATGTATAGAAATTATTTTTTATATTTATGCTATTTTTAATACTTCTCTATATATAGAAATCCTGTGAGACTGATATTTTACAAACATTTTTTGATTTAACATGAATTAAAAAAATTCCTAAGCATATGTGCGGGTTGTAATACATCCTTATATACATGTGTATATATAATCCAAACGAAACATAAATTATATATAATTGTGATTGTCATAATGTTAATATAATATGTCTTACTTTTATGATTTTTGATGATATCAATTTCAGTTTTGATATATATGATTTAAACAATAATCTTTACCAACATAATTATGATGTTTATAATGAGATTTGAAATGTATCTGTATTAAATTATTTATATTCTGAATATTTGAAAAATCATGTTGAGTTAAAAGATGTCCCTTGTTGATTCCTCTTGTAAACAAAAATATCATGTCATTTGCTTATATGTATACATATATATATACTATAAAATATGACGATAAGAAATATTCATATACACACGCAAAATGGATTATTTTAAATTTATACAAACGATTTTATATTTGTACTGAACAATATATATACTACTTCAACCATTATTATTTCCGATACCTGCTATTTTATCCGTATGGTCGATTTTGAGTTGCCGAGAAAAGACCTTAAAAAATAACTTTTTTAATCCTATTAATTTCATTTCATAAAATAACGGTTTTAAAATTTAAAAACATTTTTAAATTCAATTAGTAATGGCATTTATTTCAAAATGATACATTTTAACAAAAAAAATTTGACCATAACAATTTCGGACACTTATATATTATACGCCACTTCGAGATGGTTTTTACTAAACTTTTGCATTCATCCGATGGTTTTGGGTTTCACGTTTCCTTTCAATTCTTCACTCCTTCAATTATAACTTTCACATAATTTTTCAATTTTGTTTTATTAATGCCCACAATGGTACTTAAATAAGGACTATATCGTTCTTTTTAATCTTAAAATTACGAAATATTCCTACAGAACTTATTGTACCAAAGTCTCCCGTGTGTGATATTAAAAAAACCATTTAAATGATTCATTTGTATCACAGAAAAATAAAAGTAGTCGAAAATCCACTGTTACTGATTGCGATAAAATTGTGAAAATAATAAGAAAAGTGCTGTGCGTGATATAGCTCTAAAATAGTTAACACAAATCAGCAACCCAAAAATTTGTCACACGAGAGTAGACAAGGCAAGGGATTCATAAGTACAATGGGCATTAATAAAACACAAGTTGAAAAATGATCCGCAAGTTATAATTGTAGAATTGAAGGATTGTATGGAAAAATTATAGAAACTTGTAACTCAAAAACACCTGATGAATGCAAAAATTTAGTAAATACCACGTCTTAGAGAATGGAGGCTGTCATCAAGGCCAAAAGTGTCGTTACACAATATTAGTGAGTGTTGTATAATGTAAGTGTATCCGAACCTTTAATTGTGAATTTTTGATTGTTAAACTATATCACTTTGAAATAAAACCCATAACTAAATGAATTTAAAAGTTTTTTACTTCTGTCTCCTCAATTATTTCACTACAATGAAATAAAATTTATGAAATAAAATTATTAGAATTAAAAAATTATTGTAAAATCCATTCTCGGCATCTCAAAACCGAGCATACACACAAATAAGCAATTGTTCGCAAATATATATGGTTAGAGTAGTATAATGATAAGTATATTATTGAAATTTCTTTTAATAAAAAACCCATGTATATGATGTTAAGCTGGGGAAAAAGAAATGCATTATTTATTCGCTATAGCTGGCTTTAGGGACATATATCTCATTCTGAATGCCTCGTATTGAGTCACATTAAACTGGATGAAAAGACCAAACTATCAATTCTCATCTCCTTTGCCAGAAATTGGACAGACTAAATGCAGTTATCGACTAAAGTTGGTCAAATGCTCACGGTCTAACGCAGTTTCAGGTTGTCAGTTGCGCGAGGTTATGAAGTATCTATCTTATCGTTCATAATGAGATTATGTACATCTTCTTTGTTCCTGGCGAACGTTCTCGATAGTGTAACTACGGACTTAAAGGAGGTTTGCGAAAACAGACTATCTCAGCTTTTTGCAAAGAGTAACAATGCCATTTCAAAAGCGGAAATAGTAAAATTCCGTTCTATATGGCAGCAAATTATTGATGTCCCATATATTTGACTCAAAACAACTAAAAATGATTGGAACTTAGATAACAAAAAGTCACTGAATAAATAAACCAAATCATAATTTCTTTTTCCCCAACCTAATATCATATCCATTTATTTTTAGGAAAATCATATGCATAATTATAATATAATTCATTTCGTTACCATACAATCTCGTGGAATAAATTTGGTTTTGTTTAAAATACGTATATACAAGGGTATAGAAATTCATTATCAAATACAGCATATATTAATTTGTAAAAAAGAAAATATGGGATGTATATAGGAATTGAATGAACTTTTGCTAAAATTTCAATTCAATTTTCAATGTGAATATAAAAAATTTATTCGTTTTTCAATATCATTTTTTTCAAAAAAAATCAATATTTTTTTTCATTTATATGGTATCTCATTAGAGGTTTTATTGCGTATATCACAAAATCCATATTTACACTGGGTATAATTTCTATATTAAATATTATTTTATATGCTTTTTGTAGAAATGTTAGTACAACATTTATTTCCCAGATAAAATATACATATTTAAATACGGTTAATGTATATCATATATTGAATTTGTATATAGACGGATGTAATAAAATACTTTTTAACTATATTAAGTCTAAAGGCAAATTTATAGAAAAATATTTATGTAAATAATACATTTATCATTTTTTTTACAAAAGGATCAGAGGATCCCCCGTATAAAGTAAAGCAAATTTTTGCAAAAACAACAATAAGCCAACAATTTATTAGAACAACTGTTTAAAATTAAGTCGAATATAAATGTTAAAACTGCATTCGGTATAGTAATGTATTCATATATAAATTAATGTTTATCTTTCTCAATTTTGACTTTATGAAATCTTAAAATATATTCGATTTATGAATTGCATTCGAAAAAGAACTAAAAGAAAAATCATATTGCAAATATTAATAACAGTATTTTATTCCGTTGTTGATTAAGTATATTAAGACATAATTAAGTGGCGCTCTTGAAGAATCGGTATTTTTCTAGTAAGAAGAATAAACAATTCTATCATAGTCATGTATTGATATCGGGTTAATATTTATGAAAAAATTACCTTAAGAAAGAATTTGGAATTTTTCTCTAATTATAATGCAAATCACATATATTAACATTTTTTCCTTACATATACACTGCACCGCCAGGCCACAAATATATAAGGTTTTGATCAATGTTTTAATGTGTTTCATTTTTTAAAATGGCAAAAATTGTATCCCGATCAAAATTGAAGGCATTTCATTTACCTATAAATAGAGTATCTATTTTTTATTTTAGCTCGAACGGTTTGGAATTTAGAAGTTAATAAGTGAACTCATATGTTTCAAGGAACCTCATTTTTTGTACATCCTGTAACTCGGTAGGGGTTGAAGTTAGACCCCCTCCCAGAACGATTTTTTTGCTGCAAATAATCCCAGGAATACGAAGTATTCGGCTTTGTGGGGTGGTACTGGGACACATAGTATATAATTAATATATAACCGAGGATAATTAATAAAATTCTTAAATAATTATAATATGTTAACATTTTTTTGTTGTCAACCTGTCAGAAATCAACTACGGCTTGTTCAATGTATAGCAGTAATAATAAAGTTACCAGCGTAAAACTCGACAGTGAAGACTACTTTCACAATAACGTTTTGAAAAACACAACCAAGAAAGTGATGAATACAACTTAGAATTTTACGTCTGAGAATTTGCTTTAAAATATCTAAAACTAAAATTTTGTATTTGATATTTTTCTTTTGTATTTCGGTCGTTTAGTACTGTTGAAACACTGTGATTTTTTACCGAATAACTTTTCGAAAGAGTTACTATAATAATTGACATTTTAAATTGTTACAATTAAATTCTAAACATCAAGGATGGGTTTCCCGAGGAAGTTTAGTTCGGGTTTATGTTATTCAACAAAGTTTAGGTTTGATTCTGGGTCCAGGGTTGAGGTTCAAAATTAAAAAAACAAATCACAGTTTTATTTTGTAATATGATTTCAATTCACGAAAATACTTGTCAAATTATTACGTTATGTTCTGGATAAAATTAAACTAATCAATAAATGATATCCAAATAAGGTTGTAGTTGTTTATGTTATTCACCGTTTCTCATTCACGCATCTGACTTGAAAAAAAAACATACCCCCACGGATTAATATCATATCTATGTATAAGAATAAGTATATATATATATATATATATATATATAAAAACAAAACAACATAATTTACGGATAATAATAATAAATCTGTACCAGCAAAAAACATCATAAAGGTATTAAATTCCATATATACAAATATCGTATTATCGTATTACATTCTAACATGTTAAAAGGTCATCTAATATAAAAGTAAACGCTGAAATTTAATTTGGTGCTAAATAAAGATTTATAATAACTGATGTGTATCTAATGTTTTTACCAGTTTATATATTTAGAAATACGAATCTCGAACAGGATGCTGAGGGGCTCAAATGTTGTAATAATAATATACAATTATATACCATACGTACAAAATACATTTCTGCTAACATAACATTTACCGAAATTCTAATTATAAATCCAACTTTTAAATACCAAATATGTACTTTCAATAGAAAAAAATCGAGTTATTTGATATTTTGAAAAAAAAAGAAAATAAATGGCGTTATACATTTGTTTTCTTTCAATTTAATTTAGAACAATATTTGAAAAATAAAAAAAACATTTGTATACATCAAAGGCGTTTATTTCATGTTTTCTTTATAAGTATAAATCAACAACGTCCGTTTATATATAAACTTAAAATAGAATATAAAGAGTATTATAATGGTGGAAAGGAAGACCGTTCCTTATAATTGAATTGAAAGATTATTTCTAGACATAAGACGTTCAGAAGTTCAAATCGGAAACCACATACGCAGTTTCGACGAATATTGGAATGTGGTGATATCGATACAGTTGACAAAGGACAGCCTGGCAAAATGAAAATGAAAATGATGAATATTAATCAATGACACAAAATGAATTAGAAAAATGATTATAGCAGCTGGTCGCACAAACGTTTTCAAGCATTCGGTAATTGCACTCGGTATTTAAGCAAATTGGGTACTATATGAATTGAAGCAGAGAGATAGTGATAGGCAATTTTTCGCGTTTGAACGGTTTTTCCAACGGTGATTAATCAAAATTGGTTTTGCTTCGAATTATGTAACTGGTAATAAAAAGTGGATACTATACGATACCCGGATTGGGTAAGTCCGGGTATGCAATATTAACATCGACGACAAAGTCGACTTTCCATGATTTCAAACTCATGTTCTGTATTTGGTTGAATCAGCGCAGTGTAGTATACTATAATATCTATGTTCCAACCGAATGAAATCAACGCCATGGATAACAATTAATGTCATTTAAATCGTGAAATAAAAAAGAACGGCCGCAATACGATAAGGGACTCATACAAAATTAATTTTGCAGTATGTCCTAATTGAAACGTTAAAATTGAAAGTTATGTTAAACATTTTAAATTTTAATTAAAAAAAATGGTTAGTTACATACTACCAAGAATATTATTGCATATTATCAACGGATGCGGGTTGTTCTTTCGATAAGAAATTCGTGCGCTGTTTGTTAACTTGATGGGAAAAAGTTATGACTAGCGTTTGACAATACATTATGTTATTTACTAATTTTTTTATATATGCAATCATTTTTGTGGAAAAACAAGCAAGAAAAATAATTCAAACTCCGTTTGTAAATAAATAATAAATGTATTTTAAAATAATTATAGAACCTTATTTACGGTCTACAGAATACAATAATATAAAGTCAGAGGTTCTCTAAAATAATATTTATTCCAAAATAATATAAATATGTTATAAACTCAAATTTAAAAACACAAATATATATATAATATGATTGTAAAATGAAATTTTTATATATCCATACACATATAATAAGTGACGAGAAATACTGTAAACATGTTTTTTTTTAACATTTGTTTCATGCGTTGTGGATAATGCATGTGCGAGTGAATGTTCGTACTACTATGAAAAAATGTTAGTTAAGGGGTACTTCAACAAAACATTTTATTATTTTTTTATTAAATTAAGATTTATTACCTATTCGAATAAAAATTATGAATATAATACACTTTACAGTTTTGCACTTTAATATTTTTTTCTTTTAATGCTGAAATATTATATCGGTTTCATTTAAATTGATTTTAATGATAATATTTGGAATATTATCTTGATGTTGTTGAAGTTGATGTTGCTTCACATGATGTTGTTGAAGCTTTAGATCGTCAGTTGCCTAATACCATGATCTACCATCCGACTGAAAACGAATTATCTTATTCTCGTCTGACCATATGACTCGTTTTTAAATCTTCCGCGGTCCACTCCTTGTGTAAAATGGCAAAGCCTTTGCGACCACAAATATTTTTACGTGATAACGCAGGGTTTTTATTCTTTTCCGGCAAATCAATTCGCTTCAAATTTCTACGTATTGTCCACTCGATAACGCTTATATTAAACTCTTGAGTGGCTGTTTTTGTTGTTTTGGATTTCCTACTATAGAACTCTCCCTAGCACGGGCATCCTGATTAGTCAAAATGCTAGGTCTTCCTACTTTATTCAAATTAGTGCTTAACTTAATTGATTTTCTAATTTTTCCTAATGTTGTGTGACCAACTTGACATTTTTTGGCAATTGCTCGTTTAGCTAAATTTTCTGTTTCTATTAAATTAACGATTATTTGTCAAAGTACCTTTGTTATAGTTTACAACATATAATATACAAACGCATTTGATATGTATTGTTTAATATTTATGACATTTATTTAAATATTGCTGACTGATACAAAGAAATTAGCAAAGTAAATAAATTGCCTAATTATACCATTATATCCGCAAATAAAATATAAAAAAGAATGATTTTGAAATTTAGAGAAACTGTGTGCAAAACTCTAACAGTGTATAAAGTTCATACTTGTTATTGCCGTATGTCATAAATGCTATTGCTATTTAATAAAAAAACATAATTTGGTTAAATAACCCATTATTTAACATTTTTCAGAGTAACATGAACTAGCACGGTTGAACATGCAAAAGTCATAGCGCATCAAATAGATTTTTAAAAACCTGTATTTCTCGTCACTGTAGATATATAAATATACATTAATTATTTATTTATCTATAATTATTAATGGAGCTATTTTTTTATATGTAAATAAAAGTAATTACTTTAAAATTTACATTACTTGCTAAATTATTAATATGAAATTTATTCATTTTTTTTCAAACGTAAAAATGTCTAAATCTAAAAATAGAAATATAATTTCAAAGATTTGCAATGTGCAGGAAATTGAGTTTTGCTTTTTTTGTTGAATTTTTCAATTTCATTATCATCAAATATTGATTGAGTTTGAGTCTATACGGAAATTATATACATACGTACAAAAATACATCTCATAATAATATTCGTATATTTATATATATATATGGTATATTTAATATTGATTTATTTATATATAAATATATTTTCTATACATTTATTCATAAATATGTATATTGTACTGCTGTCGGCATACATTTAGATATGGATATGAATATAATATGTATATATAAACAAACAATAGACAACATAAATATATAGGATATAAAAAAAATATTGATAGTTATTATGTGAAAATAAATAATTTTCTTTCGCATATACGCCTTCATTATTTTCGCATTGTTTTGAAATAACTTTCTACAAATAATAATAATATACACACAAACATCATATCTATCTATAATCTATATACATATTTGTACATCCATAAATTTTTTACATTTATAGAAATATACTATGTGCATAAAAAGTAAAACTATCATAATAATAATTTGGAACCTAAAGTATTTTCTGTTCAATGCAAAAATTTCACTTTATATTGAATATAAAAATAAATTTAACTAATCAAATTTTACGGGATCGTTAAATAGTATATATGAATTTATATTGTATAGAAATGTTTTCCAATAATAAATGCTCGTATAACCAATTTCCCAATATGTTTTTTTTATATCGTTATTTGACAATATTTATTATCTTTTATACTTTTCTTTTTGATTTGATGTTCGGTTATATCAAATATCTAATATATAAATATTTTTTTTATTTGAAATTATATTTATTTACTCTGTTGAATAACAAAAATAAAAATCGAATTATATAGTCGAAATGCTATTGGAGTAAAAAATACAAATTATATTCCTAATGCGTATGTTTATTGAAAGTCGAACGATATTTATACACGTATGCACATTTTTATTTGAAATAACCTTTGTTTTTTTAATTTTTAATCTGCATAATTTCTTATGTAAAAAATGTCCTTCACGCTTGCTCGCTTAATTTTTCCTCCGAAACGAATAGCTCATTTTATCTGAAAATATCTACATAATCTGTTTTTGTTTGTGAGCAGTTCATAATTTTAGAAGTTATGGCCAATTTTCATTTTCTACGCCATCTTGAATTTCAACCCCTAAACCCGAGCCTTGGGCGATAAAAAAAATATGGGTCCATTTTTTTTTGTAGTACTACAAAACTGCAACGTTTCATTAAAATCGGGGTGTGACAGTTGGGTAGGTTTGCTTGTTAGACTCGTTGTAAAGGGGAAGATAAATACAAAACACACATTTTTGTCATTCTGTTGATTGATAATATACAACTCTGTGGTGTAAATGTTAAAAATGCCAACCTAAAATTCTAACGAAATTTTGGGGTCGTGGGTTCGAATCCTACTGAATGCATAAAATATGTTTTGTGTTTTCGTTTATTTTTCAAATCTGAATTTTAACACAGAGTTGTATTTTCCGCTTGCGGTTGGTCGTAAGGCTAATTACCGACACCATAAAAGGCACAAATTAAGAAACTAACAATAGAAGGCTGTTGTTGGACGCTAAAACCAGATTGTGGGTTGTATAGCGAAAAATTTATTTTTTTTTTTATTTATTGATTGATCGATACAGTTGTGAGTTATAGGATGTCAAATATGAAGATTAAAAAATTTAATTTCAAATGTTTACGACGGAAATGCCAGAGAGGGGTCAAGATAGTGAATATCCTATGGATAAAATGATTAAGATTGGAAGGTGATTGTGTAATCTGCTGGCCAATAGCTAAACGAACATTTCAGCATTCTATCGGGATCAATTGAACCAACTAAAGGCGGCTATCAGAAGCGAATAGAATTGATCCGAACATTTACACTATACTCCTTTTGTCCATAGCGAACGCTCTTGATGCTTGGAAACTGGACTTAAGAGTGGCGTTTGAAAGTGGACTATAAGTTCTTTGCCAATATAGAAAAGGCGTTTTATAACAAAAAATATTTTTTATATGAGTCAAAATTAATGAGACTAATAATAAAGTCTCGAAATCAACATAAACATATTGAATTTTCGTTTCTCTCTATCTAATGTAACAATAGAATTAAGACAGAAAGATCAAAAGTTCTCAATAGGATGAATCAATGAATCTCATTTTTAAAATTCGATGTGCAACTTTACGATTTTATTATTGTAATTCCATGTAAAATTTAAAACATTGCACTTTATAAATTGAAAAACAAATTAACTAAATTGAATACAAAATTGAATTAATTTTATTATTAAAATTTATTATTAAAAATTTTTACATTGCATGAATATACATATATTTTATCGATTCATACAAATTAATAATAAAATTATAATTTCATTATCGAAATTGCCAATATTCAATGAATTTTATTTTGGAATTTTATGTTTCTTTTCCACAATGTAACATTTATAAAATAAATATTTATATTCGTATTATATAAAAAAGCATGAAAATAATCTTTCCTTTTAAGATATATATTTTATATATTGGCTTGTCTAAAAAGTATTGATAATTTTTTTACAAAATTCAAACGATTTTTTTATATATTTCAAATGAACTTTATTAAACCAAATATGCGCCGTTTTGATCGATGACTCTTTGCCATTTTTCTGGTAAAGACATTATCCCATCACTGTCCATCTGGGCAAAAAACTGATCCAAGTGCATTTTGCAGTCCTCTGCGGTATTTAATTTTAAACCATTAAGGGAGTTCTGCAGAGACCGGAACAAATGATAATCTGAAGGTGCAAGGTCCGGAATATATGGTGGATGCATTAAAACTTCCCAGCCAAACTCTCTCAGTTTCTGCCGAGTCATCAAAATGTGTGTGGTCTGGCGTTGTCATGATGGAACACAACACCCTTTCGATTGATTAATTCTGGACGTTTTTTTTAATCTCGTGTTTCAATCTTGTTAATTGTTGACAATAGAGATCGGAATCAATGGTTTGACCGGGTGCTAGTAATTCATAATGAACGATTCCTTTCCAATCCCACCAAACAGACAGCATTACCTTTCTTGGTGTTAATCCAGGTTTTGCTACTGTTTTAGGAGCTTCATCCTTCTTGGACCACGATCTTTTTCGTACATTATTATCGTATGTGATTCATTTTTCATCACCTGTAATCATTCGCTTTAAAAATGACTCGATTCCGTTCCCTTTAAACAGCGTATCGCAAATGGAAATTCGGTTCATTATGTGTTTCATTATATTAACATATGTCATTATATTATTCACTATGTGTTAATTCAATTCACTATGTGTTAATTCATGTGGTACCCAAACATCGAGCTTTTTCTTGTATCCAGCCTTTGCGAAATGGTTTAAAACTGTTTGGTGATGGATGTTTAGTTCTTTAGCGATGTCATGATGCTTACGTGTCGATTTTCTTCAATTTTTGATATGATTTCATCGACTTTTTCAGTGATTGGTCGACCAGAACGAGGTGCATCTTTGACATCAAAATTACCGGAACAAAATCGAGCAAACCATCTATAGGCTGTTAATTTTGATAAAGTTCCTTCACCGTAAACTGCACAAATTTGTTCATGTGCCTGCGTTGCATTTTCACCCTTTTCATAATAAAATTGTAAAATGTATCGAATTTTTTCACTAATTTCGCTCATCTTTAATGCACTACAACTTTTAAATGACTAAACAAAAATTTTAATTTTTTTTTTTTATCTACGAAATGTCATCTTTCGAACATATGTTAGTGTTATCTGATCAGATTAGTACTACTTGAAATATTCAATTATAATGACATCTATTTATAAAAATTATCAATACTTTTTCGACAACCTAATATATAGAAATATTATATATATATATATATTGAAATATTCTACAAAACATAATTGTGTGTGTAGACTGTAGAGTAAAACTTTTCAATAAACATACATCATTGAATATTTTTCATATATGAAGTTTTCCCTTAATTGATATTTATTTGGAATATCTTTGCAATTCGTTTCTATATGATTTTTCTTTATAATATATCATTTAATTTACAATGCTTTATTAAATACTTAAAGTATTCATTTGATTATAGATAATCTTTATTTATTATAGATAATTTTCTATATATGATTCGACGAGAATAAAAATTTAAGAATTATAATTCAAATTTAAGTGTAAAGAAACGTATATTCATTTTAAATTATTATTATTTTATTCTTGTGAAATTTTTTTCCTTCTTCTTTTTCCTGTCATTCAAGCTTTAAATGTGTTTTCTTATAATATATTAGGAATCTGAATGAATGTTGTATGCAAAATCTTACAATCCCGATTATTGAATATCTAAATCTCCAAATTTTTTTATAGAATTTTTTTACTTTACTTGAATTTTTTTACTAAAAAAGAACGAAAACATTCGCAGAAGCGTAGCCTATTAGCTCGCTAACTCCCTTGGTTGTCTCCACATTATCATGGAATTCGACTTATTTTTCTGAAATTATCAATTTAAGCTTTATTTTCCTTTCTATCCTATCCCATGTAGATTTCAAAGTGCAAATTATAAAAATTTATAAATACAATTTGTTTCTGTGGCACAGTGGTATAATAGCGCGTTGCGTTTCGTTGAATTTATTTCACAAATAGAAAACCAACTATAATTTCATCTCATCTTTTTCATCTAATCTAAATAATCTTTGCTGCGCAGAAATACAAATATTATAAAAATTTAATTACAACACAAATATTGTAAAAATAATGAATCTGTGCGAGAAACGTTCCGTCCATGAATTCGATGGTTACTGAAATAATAAGTTTTGTGAAGGAAAAGTTTGATGTATCAATGATTTCGTGAAAAGAACAATTTAGTTGTCCCCCGAAATAATTTGACCACCTGAGAAATAGAATGTAATTTTGACTATGAACTTTTGACTATGGAGTTATGTGTAAAGTAAACGCCAACACACCATCATATGCAATAAATCAGTCGCAGAGCTGGAAATTAATTACAAATTAAAAGCAAATTAATTATACTACAAAGACATTTTTTTTCAAACAAATTCATCCATAGTTTTTCTCCAATTTTCATTTTGAATAATTTGAAAATTTAATCAATTTCTTATATTTCATAGTAGGAAATTTTGAAAATCACCCCATTGGTTGTTCAAAAGATATAGTAAATTTTGCAAAAACCCTTCGTAAAATTTGTCCCATTTTTGATGTATTGCATAAAATGGTTGTACCATTTGGTCGTTCACTTTTACAGTACAGCAAATTTTCTTTGGATTTTCACTGAACTCGAATGGAAACTGGGCTATTTCTTTTGAACTCATAGAGCGATTTTCACATTTTCTGCTACAAAATGTTATTTCTGCTACAAAATTATATTTTAATTTATTGAATATTTTAATTGAAAAACGAAAATTGAAGAAAAATTTAAGTTGTAATTAAAATAATAGAAAATTTAACAAATTCGATTTCCCGGAAAATTTAGGTCGGTGCAAAACCATTTTTTTTAATAAATCTTCTTATTCGACAAGTGCCGTTCAGAATATCCTATCAGATGATTTCACTAATTACCAATTTCTATTGCCCCTATCCGTCAACACATCATTAATTATTGTTAGCGTTTTCGGTTTTTCATTTTTACACTCACATTCATATATCATAATAAACTAATTGCAGATGCGAACAGAAACTAATTGATATATATATATATATTATATTATAATTTCCGCAATTTGTTTTATATGTTATTGATAAATTCTACTGAATATATTGCAGGTGTCTCTAATCTATAATTATTTTTATATGTATCTCTATAATATAGCTATACCTACATACAAACAAACAACATTATTTATGATTCTAATAATAAAAAATGAAACTATTTTTATCTGCATATATTTATACAAATAAAGGTTTATATATAAAAAGTTATATTTATATGCATTTGTATATGTATATACACAGACAGAGTTTGTTTCAAGTGCAAAATAAAAAAAATATGTATACAAAATCATTGATACTATACATATAAGATATAACGATATAACTATATGTTATATATATATGTGTATATTGTGTGGTATAAAAAGAATTCAAAACATTAAAGCACAATATCTTTTTTTTTATATATATTTTTTCTCTAATTTAATTTTTTTTCTCACCATGATGCAAAGCAAATATCCATTAATTTAAGGGAGTTTTTTATATATATTAATGTAAATTTATATGTATATAGACAGTATTTTATAGAACTGATGTCGATGGGCTTATATGTTAATATAATTAAAAAATACACCTTTTTAACTATCAACATGTAAAAATTATCAGAAATAAAAAAAAACACATACACTTTTTTATGGCCCAATTCAAAATTATAATTAAAATCGAAAATGAATTGTTTTTTTTTAATATGATTTTATTTTTATACAAAACACTTGAATGTTTTTTTTAATTGTCTATAAGCTTTTGTTTGTAATTTTATATAGAAACAAAAATGTTCACCTTTTTTTATTCAATTTGCAATTTTTACGAACTAAATGAATGAATTCTATCAATTCTATTTAAGAATTGTAATAGTAAAAAAATTAATGAAATTGTATTTTTATCGTCTTAATTGATATGCAATTATAATTAATTTTTTAGATGATATTTAGTTTTTTTTTTGAACAAAATCAAGGTAAATAGATTTTATTTTCTATTGTATTCCTATATACGTTATAAGGACAAACGTATATATATTATTATCGATTAAAACAGCTCACAGTATTATAACATAACAACAAATAATAAGTAAAAAAAAAAATAGGTTATATGTATGATGTATTTATGCTTTAGGATGTATTTTTTTTCTGGTTATTACATTTGTTTCTATTATAACAATTATGAAATGTAAAAATTGTATTCACTCACTATTCAATCAATTAAATCATTTACAGAAAATAATAATCAAAGTTTAAGAAAATAAAAAAAAAAATAAATATACAAAAACAATTTTTTTTTTGCTTCCTATAATCGATAACCCACCACCATCACTTTATGTACATTTGATGCAACTACTAAACATAATACTAGAGATATTTATTTATCAACCAATACGACTATATTTATGGAGAAAATATTTTAACGAAACCAAACGCTTTTCTTTTTTTCCTTTAGTGTTTTTTTATATATACGTGTATATAAAAATTTTCAGTTGAAATTTGGGGGGAAATAATTTTTCTTTTATATAAAAATTAATTTTCTATTTCCAAACCGTTTTATATAAAATATTATTATATGAAGTTTTCCATATATGTATATCTATTTAAGAGAAGTTATGTGTTTGATCAGAAATTTCACCGTAGGGGTGGTATATTTTTGTTTTGGAGAACAGAAGAGAGTCAAATCATGCGTTTTATTCGCTTCCGAATATTATTGTATATTTATTATTTAATTTTATAATATATAGAATATTTCTTGAATTAAAGGAAAAATACACAATATGACGTATATAAACTGCATTTAGAATTCAAATTTATTAGAGAAAATTTTTTGAAAACTATATACATATACAAAATGCCCATTCATTCATATAAAAGTATTTTTATTCAATAAATGCATTTGTGAGTAATAATTTTTTTTTAAATAAATGTTAACTTATAAACAAACTTTAAAAAGCGTGCGAGGTCTAGACTTTATTGTAATATGTATTTGATGTTTCATAATATATATATTACTTATATTATATTACTTATAAAGTTAATATAAAGAAAATTGTTTAGTTATATTTTATGTAATATCGTTATATGTATAGAAACAAAATGGTAACAATTAATATGAAACTTAAATGTGAAATTTATGAGTATAAACAGAATAAAATATTTATGTACCACCGCAACAGGTATATATAAATATTATAAATAGCATAAAGCATAATATAATATATACAATATATAGATATAATACATTTGTATAAATTATTTTTATATATAATATTATTTTATTCAATGTATATAAAGACAAGTTTTGATTGCAGTAATTCGTCATTGATTTTCAGTGTGAGCGTCCGTAAGTTTTACTTATACGTTTTGGTGTAACTTTATGGAACATCTAATTTTGTGGATCTGAAATGGTTTTATGTTTATAAATGATTTATTGATTGGTTGGAATTACATATGGAAGACTTAATAAAACCGACCATTAAATTTTAACGCCTTAATAATATTGTTAAGATAGTAATAAGCAGAACGACAACAACATGGAAACATTTTGCAGTTCTGCGAGAATCGAAAATACCAGAAAAAAATGTATGACGTTTATCGTATAAGAGCCGAAAACCACAAACTTAAAGCTTTTTAAGAACAAAGTCATATGTCACCTAACTGACGAAGTTTCGCAAATGGTAGTTTCGAGTTCATTCTCTGGTATGATATGCCTATTTCTTCATAAATTTTTTCCATATAGGATAAATGGCAAATTTTGATCACAAATCCTTAATTGTCCTTAAAATTTCGTAATTTTATAGTTGTAAATTTAATGGTAAATCATTAAAACACCGTAATGTAACGAGTATTTTTCCCTAAAATTTGGTTTTACGACTCGCAAATAAGAGCAATCAAAATTCATGCCTACCTAAATAGCGAAGAAACAAAATAGTATAAACCTTCCTGCGATTACACCATGTCTAAATCAAAGATATACAACTCTAACCAACATTACTTCGGACACTATTTTATCCGGAAAACCGATTTGGAGATACCGAGAAAGAACTTTAAACAATATTTTTTTATTCCTACTAATTTTATTTAAAAAAATTATGCTTTTAGTTAAATAATTGCAAAAACAGAAGTAAAAAATATTTTTAAATTCAATTATTTATGCGGAATTTATTTCAAAATAAAGCAGTTTAACAGAAAAAAAATTTGCCTATTATAAGTTCGAAGACGTATATTATTCGCCACTAATATCGGATAACGTCACATTTGGCGTTTATGACAGCCTCCATTCTCTAAGATGTGGTATTTACTAAATTTTTGTATTCATCCAGTGTTTTTGAGTCCCACGTTTCAATTATTTTTCCTTTCAATTTTTAACTCCTTCAATTGTCATTTCTGATCATTTTTATTAATTTATTATTAATGCCCACAATGATTCTTTGGTACGTAAATCAGAACTTGAAGATTTCCATTTGTACATATATAGCATAAAAATGTTAAATATGCATATAGCAATAAACAATTCTACCTAATGTCTAATGTCACATAAATTTAAATACATACATTTTTGATATTCTAACTATTGCGAATCACATTGTAATACATTATTTTAATAGTTTTGTCATCAATTCAATGAATTATGAATGTGATTTCAGAAAAAAAAACAAGTCAATGTACTATACAAAAAACTGATAAAACACATATTTGCCCACGACGCCCCATGTATATATAAAATATTCAAGATCACATTTTTGTGGTTATTTTTGATTCTTTATTATTTTGAATTTATAATAATAAACTTAAAGGCATGCGGCTATACATGCTATTGTATTATCAAATAAATAACCTCTACATTTTGTGTTAAAATTCGGTTTTCATTTGTTATCATTATATATAATATTATATGTGGATTACATTGAATTTCCAATAAAATGTGTGGGTCGCCACAATAATATACAAAAATATATGTTGATTGTTTGATATATTGCAGAATATATATATACTTATACATATATTTAATATATTATGGAATTTATTTTTATCAAAACATTTTTGGTTGATATTAAGAATAAAAAGCAAATTTTTTAAATAATTTATTGTATACGCGGTTATCTTATATAAGATTTGTTTTCATTTTACCACCGATACAAAAACGCATATATGAATAAATATGTTTACATATTTATAGATTACATGTACGAGTATATTAACCCGATCATAGCCACCAAAAGAACGTTATGTTCAGACGTATATAGACTTTCAGATGTCCCGACTTCAATTTTATGATTGTATGAGTTATTGTTAGTACGATTATGGTATTTATTTCGTTTTGGTTTTGATAGTCATGGAGTCAATTTGATAACGTCAATTTGATAACGCACTTCCAACTTTTTTATGTGTTTTTATATTTTGTGTTATTTTTTAATATGGGTGTGTCTATTGGCGATGCCAAAACCATGTAGAAAGACCAACATTTTGGAAATGGTTCCGGACTAAACTAATCAGTCAATAAATGAAGTGACAGATCCAAGAATTGAAGCGGAAGTGAGTGATAAAATGGTTTAACGTAGGCCGAAGGATTCAATGGCATGCTCAAGTAATGCCCTAAATGATGAACTAAATGTGTTACGTATAATATCGGCTAATTTGTATGGTTTAAAATTGCAGTGTTTATTCTGTTCTACTGCATATTGTCGATTGTTTCTTGTTTTTAGGACAAAATGGTAATACGCGATTTGAGCATCTCGTTATTCATGGAATGGAATCGCGGGTAATATATTGTTCGATATCCCACATGTCAAGCGTCATGCTACTGGCCAAAAAACAACAAAAGGAGGGTGTTATCAATGTAAAAAAATCGATCGTTATACGTGGTCTGCCAAAAGGCAATTTGTGATATCAACGGCAATACACTTTTTACAACATATGGGGTCTAGCTAGATCTATAGATAGGTTTGCTCATGTTTATATATTTTCAATTTGCATTTTCAAAACATCAAAAAAAAATAATTTATTTCGAAAAACTGTTATATTTCACTTCACGCCATACAAATCCCACTTAAAATACATATTATTATATTTTACATACTTCGTGTAAAATATGTTGCTTTCTAACAATATAATACTGAAAAAATTCATTTGAAGAGGTCAAATTTACATGGGTATGATTTTGAGTGTTACATGGTTAAATTCCATATTTATATATAACGATGATGATGGTTTGTAATAAATGATTCATGCATTTATATAGTGTGGTATAAATATGAAAATATATTATAATATATAAAAATGTATATGTTAGGTATATTATAATACAAAATAGACGATTTAATAAAGATGTTTATGCGTTTAATTATAAAGTTGAGAACCATTATTGAATTACTGCGTCCATTTATATCCAGCCATACAGTATTATAAGAATACGTGACTAATCAAAACCACATGTATGAATATATAGAGATTTTACCAATTTCACATAAATTATAATTAAATATATATATGTTTTATATCATTAGATATAGGCATATATATACAAATAAATGATTTCATTAGACTCTATATATATAATATATATACAATATATAAATAATGTTCATAAATATTTAATTATATATATTAATGTGATGATATTGAATAAAATAAATAAATAATTATTATATAGCTTTTTATAGTTAATAATAAAATAAATAGAACATTTCTATATATAGTATACTATATATACTTACCCCATTGTAAAGATATGGATTTTAAATGATATGTTATATCCTCACAAAGTAATTCTCGTTTTCTTAGCATTCGATCACGTGATTTTAAATTTCTTATCAAATACATTCCAATAATACGTATTTCCGTTTGTAAACATGATGATATTTCAATTAATGTATCCAGAGCTATATTGATATATTATCAGAGAAAACAATTTTAAACTTAGAAATCATAATTCAGAAGTAAATAGTTATTTTATCTTTATTTAATGTCGATTTTTAATTAATTGGTTTTTTAGTGTAGAGTCTATATTTTTATAGGTCTCATAAACTAAATCAAAAAATTTTTTTGTTTTTGGTTATAATATTCAAAAGCGAAAATAGACTTCTGGAATATTGTATTAAGGGGAGTATTACATTTTGATAAATAAAATTCTAATATATGTTAACTATTCAAACGTATCCTTAAATTATTAACAAATGAAAGTCAAATATCTTATGTAAATCTTATGTAAATAACTATATCTCTCATCTTTGCAATTCAACACAGAAATTAAAGGTCATGACGAGACGAATGGGACTTTAGGTCGTAAGTGTAGATATAGTGATGTACCTTGATACCGGTATTGTTAAACTGGTCGATATTACGTTACTTCGTATGGATTTTCAAGATTTAAATTTTGGCAATATCTGAAGTGTAAATGTATTAACAGTAATGTTAAATGTATAGGTGGTGTTGGTACATTTATATCCAGCCAGGGGGATCAAGCGCAGCGTTTTTATGCTTGAATTAACTTTAAATTCTATAAGATCAATGATTTTTATTTAATATCAGCATTCAATTATGAATAATCAAAGCCATGTTGTAAAAGTTAACACATCTTATTTTAGTGTTTGTCCAAAAAGCATTAAATGCTTGAAATTAGTTTTATAGTTGTATATATTCATCATTGTGACTCGGTGGTGCAGTTGATAAAAATGCCATACTAAAATTCTCACAAAATTTTGGGGTCATCGGTTCGAATCCTACTGAAGAAATAAAAGATCGTTTTTGTTTTCAATAGGATTCGTACATGAATTTTTATACAGAGTTGTATATTATTTCATCCGGTTGGTCGTACGACGAATTACCGACACCTTAAAAACAACAAACTAAGATGTATTTTTTAATAAAAGTGATTTATTTTAATTCTTCAAACTTGATATTTCGAAGTACGAAAATGGAAAATTATAAATTTTTTTCACTCGGAGCTCTGATCAATAACTCAAAACGATAGGTAGATAGCACAATTTGTATTCAAAACAAGGTGATTACTTATTTACCTATAAATAGAGTATTGATTTGTTGTTCTAACTTGAACGGTTTGGCTAATACCCATGCTTTTCATTGAACACAATTTTTTCAACACCCTGTAAGTCGGTATGGGTTGAAGTTAGAACCCCTCCGAAATATTTTTTGCCGAAAATAGTCCAAAGATTACGTGGTATTCGGTTTTGTAGGGCGGTACTGCGGTATACACTGTATGTGGTTATAGTTAGCTTAACGTTTATTGTGAGTATACACGATACGCGATATGGTTTTTACATCTGCTAAGAATATTTAGTATAGACCAGACTAGACCATAAGTGTTTTACAGGACAGCAACATATTTTTATCAGATCAAAAATGGCAAACTTTGTATCAGAAAATAGTGGTATTATTATGTGGGAACTCGTTAATGCTGGAAGTCAGAGAAACGACACGGTAGGATAATTACGATAACATGCCATCACGAAAACCAAAGCTGTTGTGGTTACGATGAAATCACTTGGCTGGAATTTCTTACCCCACCCGCTATATTTGTTAGATTTGGCTTCCTCCGGCTCAGATTATCATTTGTTTTAATCGAAGGAAACACTGGTCTCTGAATGGTTTTGATCGATAGATAAACAATTGGTTTGGCCTGACATCCACAAAGATTGAAGCCAATTTTGTGACATATACGGTATTTTTCACCGTCATCCCAATTGGGTCTAATAATAGGTCTGAACTGAATCCCCTAAAGTTTATTTGTTATTTCCATTTAGATGCTATATAAATTCATATAGTGTATTGTATATAATTCTATATTTTTGATGATTTGCATTTTGGTCTATACAAAGTGGATTCAGGAAAAATATAAACTTTGGTAAGAGCGCATAGAATTAATATTCAAAAATTAATAGTGAAATTGTATCTTTACACGGAATTATTACACAGACCAATTTTGAACCACACAGAATTTTAAAAATCTGTGCTATGTAGGGGAAAAACTATGTGTAGTGTGGTTATGAAAAAATGATGAATTTTAAAAATAATTTTTAAAGTTAAATTTTCCCACACCAACGATTTTAGATTGTATAAAAAAGGTGCGCGGAATTTCTACACAGCATTTTAAAAACACGAAACAATGATTGTGTAAAAATTATTCTGTGTAAGTTTCTCTCATACAATTTTAAAAATTCTGTGTAAAAAAACTGCACGGTGTAAAGAAACAATTTCACTATAATATTAAAATAGCATAAATCAAAGAACAATCCGCACGAGAAACAAAATAATATTAAATTATTAAATTAAATTCAATATAAAAATTGGCATTACATTTTTCTTTTTTGTTAAATAAATAAATTAAAAACATAAAACACAATTTTTTTTTTATGATGACAAATTTATAATAATTTTAAAAAGAATAAATATGAAAAAGAATCTGCTAAATTATGTATACTATTTATGAATATGCTGACTTTAAAAGAACATTTAAAAAATTTAAGAATATTTATACATATATATATACATATATGAGTATAAGGAAATAAATATATCATCAAAATTCATTTGGTAAAGAATATTTTCACATATATTATAATCCATAAAATAGTAATTAAATAATTAATCAAATAATTTATGTATATGTATATAAATGCACTTACATTGTACTTTTAGCATTTCTTGTGAATATTTCCATGCACTATTTTGATTTTCAATTGATTGAAATTTATTAATATAATTGAAATTCGATGGAATATTTTTTGCATTTCGATCATCAACAGACGTTGTAGAATTTCCATAAATCTCGCATAATAAGGAATCAATTAAATTATGTATTGTACTATATATATAGATAGATAATAATAAATAAGCAATAAATAACGAAAAAAATAACAATTCACTATATATTTGAATATAATAAAGTTAAAAATAATGAAATTTTAAAATGAATAAAAAAATAATATAATTTTTACTTTGACATTATTTTGTGTATTAGAAATGTTTGCCAACTTGATATAAACTTAAATAATATATTACTTATTTGTATATGTAATACAAAAAATTAAAAAACTCAACCTCTATGGTTATTTTTTTTTATAATTATTATGAATTGTACAAATATATTTTTGGTAAAGAAATGTCTATAAAAAAAAATACTCACTTTAAAATTTATTATCGCTTTGTTTTATACATTTTTATATTTAGTTTTATTTTATTATAATTTCCGTTTGGTTCCCTCATTGATTGTGTTTTTTTTTTTATTTTGGTATTTTTTGTTCTTTTTGTTATTGTTGATATAATTGAAAAAAAAAAGCAACACTCTAATTATAAATGTGAAACAGGTCTTTTTTTTTAAATTTATTTAATATTTAAATTTATTCATTTTATAACTAGCGCATATAATATGTAGAGGAGTGTTTAAATTGGTCGCTAATATAATAATATTAATACGTTTTAAATAATTGTGTATGGCATTCATTTATATAAATTGATAAAGAAGTTTTAAAATAATTAAATATCTATTGTAAAAAAATTAAAACAAAAAAACTGTATGATAATAAATAAAAACAATTTGTATAATTTCAATTTCGAAACAATTTATTATTCAATGCAACAAATAACATTTTTAAACATATATTACACATATGTTCGATCCATTATGGTGTTTAACGAATAATTTCGATACATTCCACATTTAGCTAAAAGATCGGAAAATTCATTACTTCTTGGAAAATATCTATATGTATTATATTTGGAATCAAACATTGAAAAAAAATTAATTTCAACAATTTTGTTTTTTCCTAATTATGTAAAGTAAATGTTTAACCTTTGTGGAACCGTGTGAATACAAGGTGGATACCATCCATAATCCGAATTACTAGTTTTATAAAAAGGATTATTTTCCGATTTTTGTACTCCGTAACCAGAAAATATATCTATATCATAATGTATATGTATTGAATATTAAAAAGAAAATTATTATGTTGAATTTTTAATTTACACTTACGTGGTATTTCAAATCTTTCGGGTATATTAAATGTTCGATAAAAATCCGATGTATTTACGTGGGCTTCATAACGTTGAATGGGATTTTCATATAGATTATTATTTGCATTATTATTATTTAAATCGTATAAATCACTTGAATTATTAAATGATAATTGTTTGTAATTCATTTATAGTTGAATAATTTGTAAAATTTTACACAGAATTTTTGAAAATCAAATGTATTTTATTATTATTATTAATTATTTTGTTATCAATATTTATATAAAATAAACGATTGAAATTCAGAAATATTGATATAACATTATTTAATCAATATAATAAAATAAATATAAAAAAGGGTAATAAGGTTTTATATAAAAAATAAAAAGAAATAAATAACATTTGGTAACTATAGAAATAAATACATAATTTAAATTAATTATTATTTTAATTATACCATTACGATATTATACATTTATTGTATAATACAGTATAAGCTCATAAAAAGGTATGCGAAGTACAATATTTAATAAACTGATAAGAATTCGAATTTTTATATAGAACTTTGAATAAAAACAAATACGCGGCCAACCCAAGTGGAATAAATTGTATTTATTCGATTGAAATTAACGGAATGAGACGAACGGAAGGTTGTTACTATACTAGTCTCAATTATTTTCAAACTGTCTCCCATAGGTCTCAAAAGTTACGTCTCAACCGTTTCAATAGTCTTAATTAGTAACGATGCAAATGATATTACAAACGAGAATTTTTTACTCGTTTGAACAGCATTTTTCAGTCCCTCGAAAACGGCGGCATCAATTCAATTTCCAACAGGGAGGCCAATATCTGAAGCAAAAAGAACGTATGGATGGACAGTGAGGTGTGGGTGTTAGATTTATCAGCAATCTATTCCAGGTTCAAAATCCGAAGTGAATTGAACAAACAGAATTATGTATCTCTAACAATCTCCTAGAAGTGATCTGCTGCGGGATTATAAATAAATTACCCCCATACCAAAGTTTTTCCATTTTTCATCAAACCTCCACATTCAGCCTTTCGAGTGAATTAATTACACCGACCCCACCTTCGAACTTAGCCCGCTCGCTGTCACACAACAAACAACAAAATTCAACAATTTTCACAACAAAAATGCGTAATCTATAAATGTGATAAAAAAGTTATACACAATAATGTTAGATAATTCAATAATAAGACTTCAATAATACATTCATAACGGATTGCATTATTAGCCTTGGTTTCACCGATACTTTTTTTATGTACTTCTTCGGCAACTAATGGCCATATGAAATATAGTTGTCCTGTGTTGGTATGTGCGGAAAAAAACGGAACAATGTAGGATTCGAAACCTCAGAAATTGGCCATGTTTGCCCGACGCCCTTGATAATAGTAGCGCCACAGAATACTTTAATGAAATATAAATAGAATGCAATAAAGGAAGGGTATATTATTATTTTTAATATATTAAGTAATGGTGTCTACCTATGTGGAAAGTAAAGGCTAAAGGGCAAATGTTAAAGTGTAAACATTAGCATTCCTTGATTGTAGGTTTTTAATAAACAGCGTTCCGGTCACAGGATGTTTGATTAGAAACAATTGAAAATTAAAACAATGTAAACATTTAATAAAACAAACATAAACATTTATTTAAATCTTCAATATGTTCAGCCCAACGTTTCGGTGGATATACCACCATTATCAAGGGTCTGAATATAAAAATATAATACATTTAATACAATAACAAAAATAATATGATAAAATATTTGTACTTACATTGAACAACTTACATTCACCCTTTCATTTACTTGCCACTTGTGTTAAGAAGAAAATTTTTTCAGATTTGTGCAAACATCAATTCGGTTTTATTTTGTCAAAATGTTAGATTTATTTTTCAGTTTGGGAGAATTGTTAGATATATGAGATTTTAATAAATTTGTGTTTATGATGTAGTTATATATTGATAAAATAAATCTTACATTTTGAAAAAGATATCTCACATTTTGACAAAACAAACATCATAGAAATCACATTTTCAAAATTTACATTTTCTTCCAGTTCCACGGTTATTAGCCACATATGTAGAAAGTTTCTACTAGAAACCGTATCTTTAATTTTAATTTCAAAATTTCATTTTTAATGCTCTTTTCGCGTCTACGATAAATAATATCATGTTCACATCGTGCGAATTATGATCCACTACTGCTCTGTAATGTGTAGTAATTATTCACGTCGACGATGTGAACGATTTAGGTCGAATTAACCTTAAATTATATTAAAAAAATAAATAGTTTTTGATGGTTTTATAAAAAAAATTCAATTCCACTTCAATAAAAAAAAATTGTAATTATAATTAAAATATCTAATTGCATAAATTTCTCTATGGTGAATCAAAATTAAATTAAATCAATTAAACTTAAATATAAATATTATGTTATCTCAAACGAAAACGAAAAACATGCACGGTGTGAACGTTTCATTTAATGTGAATTTCAAACGTCGCGGAGTACATAATTCGCACAATATGAACATGATATAAGAAACAATTGAATGATTTTTAATGGAATTTTAAATATAAAATTCTGATTCTGTTCAATGGTTGATCGTTTCGAAATTTTTTGTTTTTTGTATGTCTCATAGAATTTGAAAGTTATATAGATTTGAATTCTGAATATAGCTCTAGGGTACCAAATTCGAACATATGACTGAATTTATCCTTATTCCATAACCTCTCATAGCAATTCAAGGTATTAATCGAGATATCTTGTGCAATTTCTAACAAATTGGCTTGAAAATTTGAATCTGGATGTTTCATGAAAAATGCAAAAGATTTACCTCCAAATATTACCGATATCTCGTTCTAGTTTATTCAGGAAGTAAATGATGAACTCACTTCAGCATTTATTTCACAACAACAATACAAATAATTTAATATTTGATTTAACTAAATATGCAACAGCTTTGCTAATGAATAAACTCATTATGTATTTAACACAAGTATTATTTAATTTTTTATTAAATTTTTAATATGAATAATACATATATTATTGCATAATACATTCATTATCTATAAATTTTTATCAAGATGATTATTAACTATGAGTATATATTTATAAATATTTGAAGCTGCTATTTTAATAAAGGATTATTTATTTTTTTTATTTTCTATAATTATTTAATAATAAATGCATTTTTATGGTTTAACAATTTTTAATGAATATATATTTTTTATATTTTATATATATTTATTTATTATAATAATACTAAGTTTTTCTATTTGTTTTATATGTTTCATATATGATTCATTTTTATTTCTATATATTTAATTAAATTTCGAAATTAATTTTTCAATTTCAAACGTTTTATTATCTAGCACATAGTAATAGGATTAATTAATTTAACCGAAATTTAAAGGAATAAATGAGGAAGAATGAAGTGGAAATTGAAAAAGGAAACAAGCAATACAAATTTAAAGAGATTAAATTGTTTTGAAATTTAATTGTATTTAAAAAAAAATTTTTTTTTCTTAATTATTTGATGAATATCTAAATATATTTTGCATTAACATATAATGATTTAATTTTTACTATTTTAATAAACAACACATTTTTTGTTTTTTAAACATCGAAAAAGCTATATAATATATGTTGTAAATAAAGACAATTAGATTATAATCTTGGAATTTATTTCTTGGATATATAAATGCATTTTTAATTAACACTACAATGTAATAACATATAGCAGAAACATTTTATTATTAATTATCTCTACATTTTTTATTTTTTAAATATGTAAAGTGTCAACAATATATAGGTTTATAAATTTTAAATTATTTTGTTTTCTTTTTATAACTGAATTAATCAAAAAAAAAATTTGAAAAACTTAAGTATAATATAATATAATAAAACAATAAAAATATTATTAATCAGGTAATTTCTTTATTAAAAACGTTTTATTTTTAATGAGAATTTTCGATTCATTTTAATAATAGTCATTTTAAACAAAACCTAAAGTAAAGTCGATATAGATATATCTTCAGATTCAGATATATAAATATTTAGAATACTTGTTTTTATTTTCGCTTAGAACGAACGATTGGTCTTAACGTCCGACAACAATCTTCTGTTGATGGTTTCAAAATTTGTTACTTTTACAGTGTCGGTAATTAGTCGACCGACCAGAATATGCAACTCAGATTCAATAATTCAGTGTGAAAATTCAGATTCAATAATAAATGAAAAATAAAAATATATATATATTTTATTTATTCCGTAGAATTCAAAGCCACTACCCATAAATTGTCCAAGAATTTTAGGTTTGCGTTTTATCAACTACTCCACAGATATTTAGAATATATTAACTTTAATTTTGTAAATTTTTTATTGCCAAGTATAAATTTTTATAGTCATTTATTTAATATAATAATCTGTTGTATGCTTTAATTTCAGGAGATTTCAGGAGAACAACGAATAATTTGAGTTTTAAAAACAATATTATTTAGTGATATAACGGGACTATGTTCTTAACGTGATATAATATTTATTGATATATTCATTTTAAATATAAAAACATACAAATGCTGCGTTGTGCGATTCGTCAAATCATCCAAAACCTATATTATATAGTAATTGACTAATATTCGGTCTCGAAAACGCACACGATATGTTTGGCTGCATATACGTTTTATATGTTTTACTGTCACCGACATCACTTTGAAGTCGGCTGAAGCTGAAGCTGAAGCTCTTGTTGTGTTTTCAGCATTATAATGTTTGCGTTGAAATAGATGGCATAATGTGTTTTTGAGCACACCCATACAACGACCTCCAAAGGGACATAGTGAGAAATTTGCGATTCCGAAAGTGTTTAAGATTGTGATCAGGTGAGAAAACTTTCATTTTTGGTTTATATATAGTATAAAATATATATTATATATATATTTTTAATAATATATGTATTGAAAATTCTCATTAAGAAATTTAAATTAATATAAAAAAACAAAACAAAACAAAATTTAAAATAATAAAAATAATAATATGTATAGTATTTGAGATATGATACATTGAGTATATATAAACATTTAAATAATGATTTTAATCATTTTTATATATATTATATATTTAGCGTGTTATTTCTTACTATGTAAATAAATTTAAATTTAAATAAACCAAATAAATTAAATGAAAAATAGAAAAACAAAAGGATATTTAATTAGTACATTTTCGTTGTGTTATTATTAGAATGTTTATTATTGAGTTAATATTATTAATTGTAAAATCTTTTTAGGGCAAATATATACCTTTTTTTATATATCATATATCAATAATTTGTATTATAAAACTTATAATTAATTTAACATAAAATAATGTAATTAACTTAATGATATATGAATATAAATAATTAATAATAAACAGTTTAAATATAAAAATGAAAATTAATTCAAAATAATATCTTCTAAATTAATATTATATATAAATAAAAATTCAAAATATTTTAATTAAATTAATTTAAGATAATAATAAATTTTATGATGGTTTACATGATTTTTTTCTAGATATAGGAAATCAATGTATGAATTTTATTTATTGTTTTGTTGGTTTTTTAATTAATATAAATATATTTTATATTGTCATGTATTTAATAATCAGAATTTAGTATTTTATAGTTGGGAAATTAATATTTATATGTTAAGTAATTTAACTTAATTTTTTTTTTATATATATAAATATTTGTATTTGTATTATTTATAATAAAGTTATTTTAATTATGTATATTTTAATTATGTATAAATGCTATTTCGTATATTTGGAATTTATATTATTGTATATAATATATTATTAAACTTTAAAGGATAACATTTTATTTCATCATAAATGTGTATTTATTATGGAGGTTATGTGATTTTTTACATTAAAAAATATTATATAAATTTAATCAGAGATACTTGGAATATTATTATATATGGAAAATTAACGTATATATTTTTTAATTTTCTGTTTTTTTATTGCTCAAACTATTCTAATATAAACATACAAATTTTATTTTTTTTAATATTAATAACATTATTATAAATGGGGGTTATTTTATATAATAATAAGTGTTATTTAACATATTCTCTTGGTATAAACGCATGTATTATAAGTACTTGTTACATAAACCGCTTGCATTTCTTCTTTGTTAGTCCAACATTTAAAATAAATATGTAATTGGAAATGTAATATAATTATTATATTATTCTAATTTTCTTTATATTATAATATTATATATATATATATTAATAATTTGGTATTTAAATATTATAAATATGTAAAGTATTTTGTGAGGATTATTATTATTATTATTATAAATATATTGCAATTATGTGTTATTTTTTACTCAAAGAAATAATAGAATTTAAAAAAATTTATTTTAATTTTATATTATGTATTTGAAAATCAATTATTGAGATATCGTTTGAATGATGTGATGAAACACTATATTATGTAGAAGTAAACAAACTAATCTTTTAATTCCTTTTCCATTTCAACGCGTTTTCACAATTATTTTTGTTTGTAATTTTTAACCATTTATAACGATTATATAATTATTTTTCAATTTCCCTTGACCTTGAATTTCCTCTTTAAAACTGAATTCAAAGTTAAAATGTTTATTCTACTTTTACTGACATGTTTTTGGCTTCATTTCCATGCAAAATAAAACGACAAACAATAAATAAAAACGAAATTCATTATTGCTTTATTATATGACGATAACCGTAAATGATCAAAATTAAGAATTTGAATATTTTTTGAGTTCAAAATTTGAAACCAAGAAACTCTTTTGAGGCGATATTTTTTTAAAATAATAATAATAATAATAATAATAATATGATATAGAATAATATAATAAATAAATTATATTTTATCTTATATTAAAGATTATGGTTTGTTGAACATAAATTATTTTAAATCATAATCGTCATCCTCATTGTTGGTGGTATCCATTTTTTTATCCCAAGAATAAGAAGGAATTGTTGTTGATGTCTTTACCGGTGAATCAAAATCTTGAAAACCTGCATTTTGTATACCTTCATAGATTTTATATGATGTTGTTGCTGATGTTGATGATGTTGTTGTTAAATTAAGATCTTGAGAAAAATCTAAATCTTTATCCGACGATACGCTAAGACTTTTAATAAATGTATTTTTACGATCGGGTGGATGTGTAAATACTGTATCCGATTCTGTTGAACTGGTAAAACTTGAATTATTTTTGGAAAAACGATTTCTTTGCGTTGAATCACCAAAAATGATATCGGCATCCGATACAGAGCCACTCGAACGTGTAAATGAATTTTTCGATTCATTTCCAGCCATTTTATTGATATCCATTAATTTTGGTTTGATATCGGCTTTTTTCGTATTATTTGATGATGCTTCAAAACTGTATCGTGTACCATAATCAGAATTACCAGTTGCTACCGAATTTGATCTCATTGTTCGCCGAATATCGGATGTTACCGATGATGTACTTGTTCCACGTTTACCACGATCATTTGATGATTCTGGTTCAGATTCTGTACTAAGTGCATATGATGTATTTGTATGAATGTTAATTGGATTGTATGGAATGGGAGCTGTTTTTGTGGTAAGTGTTGGTGCAATAGTTAACGGTTGCGGTGATGATGATAATGATGTTGTCGATGTGGTGGTTGTTATTGGTGTAATCTCGCCAGTGTAATTATCTTGTTTGTCAACTATCGGTTTATATTCATATTTCATTTGTGATTGATCTGGAATTGATTTGGTATTTTTATCAAATGGATTAATACGTTCATTTGTTAATTTTATATCTGATTTTGTATATGGATTTGTGTCAGCCATTGAAAAAACTGTGGAAGATTCATTTGCCAAGGTAGTTGCAATTGCATTATTATTATTGTAGTTATAATATGAAGATGAATATGGTTTTGATTCATCTTTGTTAACAGCTGCTGTTGTTGTTGCTGTTGTTACGGTTGTTGTTGGCGTACTACTTGCAGTTATTGTTGTGTTTGTATTACTAGCTGCAGATGTTGGCAAATAATTTGACATTGATACAGATGATGCTTTATTACTGATAATATTTTGTGTTGATGTTGCAATATTACTAAAAATGGATGATGATGAACTAGCACTACTACCACCGCCACCACCGCTACCAACACCACCACCACTAGCAATTGTTCCACTACCAGTAATTGTATCACTTGTCGATTTTCCACGTTTTTTGTTGGCTAACTCCTACATGTCCCCAAATATTCCAGCAAATGTTTTACGTAAATTTTTCATTGTATCTTCAGCGTCTTCGGCAACCGATGTTTGACTTTGTGGCGGACGTTGTTGTTGTTGCTGTTGTTGTTGTGCTGGACGTGCAGCCGATGATGATATTCCAGATGCATTTGATGTTTGTGAAACTACACGGTTGATATAAAATATTTAGTTTATTATGAAACATTTCATTTTTATAAATATTAATAATAATACCTTGGGAATCACGACGACCAACATTACTTAGAGATGGTGCTCTTTCCATTGGTTGATCAGCGTTCACCGGTGGT
Organism: Dilophus febrilis; assembly: GCA_958336335.1. Taxonomy (NCBI): domain Eukaryota; kingdom Metazoa; phylum Arthropoda; class Insecta; order Diptera; family Bibionidae; genus Dilophus; species Dilophus febrilis. Next base: position 16,127,263 of record OY284468.1, on the reverse strand, counting down.
TCGGATGAAACGCTGCTGACACTACCATGACGGCCCGGTGTCGTACGTTCTGGAATTGGTGGTGGCCCCCCAACTGGTACGGGTCGAGAACTCATTGGACCACCAGCCGATATTGGTGCATTCTCTTCGGTTGGACTGCCGCCGCGTGAAGAAACAGACGCTCTTGAACCGCTCGTCAACGGTGGACGACATATATTCTGAATGTAATTATTTGTTTGATTAACATTTTTTTTCATTATAATATATATATAATAAATTCTATAAAAAAAACATGAAAACTATATACCTGCATGCGTGCAACAACAAGATCAGCAATTTGCCGTCGATCATCCTCCTGAGTGTCACCAATTAATGGAAACGTACTGTCGCAAGCACTTAATATAAATTCACGACCCTCTTTGGAAACAACCACCGTAATGCCACACACTTCCATTCCACCAAACATTTCAGAAATCTTTATTTTATTGAAAAAAAAAAAAATAATATGTAACAATATTTTAATTTAAAAAAATAATTGTTTTGTTTAATTTGATAAATATTAATTAATATTAGAATGATTTAGATGTAAATAATTTAACAACAAATAGTGATGGATAAAATTTTATCATATGTTTTGTCTTTACATATAAAAGCATATCATATGTTTTGTATTTATTATAAATTATTTGGAAAATGACATGAAATCATTTCAAACTGAATTGCTAATTAATGCATCATAAACAGAATATTAATATATTTATTATTAAATCATAGTTTAATATGCAAATTTTCTAATACATTAAACAATTTCTATTATGTATATATAAATTTATAATATTAATATTAATTCCATAAATTTAATCTTATAAATAATTAATTCCATAAATGAATAATTAATAAATAAATAAATGAAAAATATAAATTTGATTACGATTTATTATTATATAAACTCCTACACCGAATTGTTTTTACATAAATTATACATGGAAATGAATATACTTTACATTTTGTTATAGTCATAAAATTGATGAATTTTTAATTCGTTTTGGTTTTTACGTATTTTAGAACATTTAATACAACATTTGAATTGATAATTACGTTTGTAGTTAGATTGGCATATAATTATTGACTATAGACATTTAATCCGAATGTGTTCATTTTAGTATATATTTTAATTTTCTCTGTGTTAAATTGATTAAATATAATTCATAATTAACTCAAGATCAAATTAATTTTTTTAGAAAATATTTTTAATCAACTAATGAATAAATAAAAATTAAAATTTTAACTCAATATGGATATGTGATGCATTTACTTTTTTTATTGAAAATTTAAGATTTATATCCTTCTAAAGGCATAACATATATTTTGTGTTTTTCCACTAATTTCCAACACCGTGAAAACAACCAATTATGAAACCAACAACCGCTGTTGTTGGGCGCTAACAAGTGCATAGTAAACAAAAATAAGAAGATATTCTTTATATACATAATATAAGTATTACGAATTAAAATTTAATTAAATAAGTACTGAGACTGCCTCATTCCAGATGTAATGGATATCTCCCGATGTAATGGATATGATTCATTCACATACCATATATGTGTAACCAATGTAACCACAAACGTTTTTTTCTTGCCTCCTATCGAGAAGTTCTTGTTACATAAACCTAAGTACATAGATCAAATATTCACCCAGTGCCTTAGAAGAGTCGCAACCACAATATTGCGATATAGAATGTATGGGCAATAATGAAGAAAAAATAAAACACACCACCCAACCACAATTAATGAATTAAAAAGTTGTATTTTAATTAGAATTAGAATTAGAAAATGAATTAGATGAAAATTATATACAAAAATTATATGAATCCATGCCGAGGAGGACCAATGAAATCAATGAATTTGCTATTAATTGGTTCATTTTATAATTTATAATAAATGCACTAATGCAGATATATTTTATGATTTATGTTAAATGCAAAATGTGAAATGTTAAATGTAAAATATTAATTACCAAATGATAATAATGTCAAAATTCTATTGCGCGACTCTTTCTAAGTCGCGGTGGGTGTACAAACATATTATATATTATCTAAAATATATTGATATATTTGATCTATGCTAAGGGTAAATACAAATTTTCCATTTTACAATTTGTTCTAAGATCTCAAAATGCAATAAAATACAACCAATATTCATTGTTACACATATAATTAATAGAATGTATAATATAAAATAAATAAAAATGATTGTCCATTAGATTATGTAAAGTTTTTATAAAAATGAAAAAGAAATTAAAAAAATAAAAACAATACATGATGAATTGGTTACCATAAAACTTCAATTCTGAGATATGATGACATATAGACATTTCCAGAAAATGTAATACGAAAAATTACTGTACCCATGAAATATATGAGTAAACATTCTGAGACAAGATTTTAACGGATACAATTTGGGAATGAGGGTTAAACTGGAATTTCTTGAACGAGTTTTTTTTAGTTCACACTACTCAAAAACTATCAATGATATTTAAAATATAACTTAAAAATGATATTTAAATATAAACTATGAGTTTATCCGTTAAAATATTGTTTAAGAATATTTATTCTTACATTTTTGCATTTCAAGGATTGAGAAATTTTTTTGGAATAAAATTATCTTTAATATTGACACAATTGAAAAAAAAAAAATATCAAACAGTATAATTTCGATTTCGATTTCATCATAAAATTTAGTATGTGCTTCATATTTATTACATTTTAGATTTTATTGATTTGAACACGTTTACAGAAAACAGATGCAGTGAAAAAAAACATTGAATTTTTACAAAACCAAATTATATAAAATATATATAATTGCATATATCTTACCTCATTAATCCAACTTTTATATTTTTCAGTCATAGTAATTTGTTCAAGCATTGCTGAACCTTGATTGGTTTTCCAATTACCAGTAATCGATTTACGCCTGCATTTAAGTATAAGTATCCAGAAAAATTATTTATAATGTTATTAAAATTTTATTTTATATATACTATACATATAAAGGGTGTTCAAATTTGATAAATCTTAAGGCGAGAAAAACTGTGTGTGGTTTCAACGGGAAGGAACACCATATCACATAACAATGGAAATTGTCGATATTTTGCATCAGAAATTTGGTAATCGAAAAGTTTCACGAAGAGAAGATGTTAGATGATTGATTACAAAGTTACAGTACAAAGATGCGTACGATCAAATTTGATTTTATTGTGTTTTTTGTAGAGCAAAGGGCGGATATTTATTTACCGTCTGAAAGAAAGCATAATCATTAGCAAATCAGTCAAATTAATCACAATTATGAGAATACGTTATGGGAAATTTTGCTAATAGATTAAACGGTTGTAGAGCGGCTAGAGGTAGTGATTTAGCTGACGATCTTTTTAACCGCAACTATTTAGTATTCAATCAAATATCTTAGGTTATTTATTTTATAAATTACGTGTTTTATTCAAAAATGAACTTAATTTTGAAAACCCCTTTTAAAAAACGAATACGAACACGAAATTGCAATGTTTTTTAAGCATTTCTTATTACACATATACACTTAATATTATTATTATTTAAGAGAAAGTCAGATTATTATGCATTATTATGTATATTTATGGTATATGCATATAAAACAATGGACAAACTGAAATGCAGTGTTTTTTGTGCAGGTATATTTTGTTTTTCTTTATGATTTATTAATCTGATATGCACTTGATGATATCTTTTTAAGTACGTACTTTCAGTATGTAACATCTTACGATCGTTTTGATAAAATGAATTTGAAATGAATTTGAATTTTTAAAAAATTCCAAATTTTTTTTCCCTTACTCGGGTTTCTCTAATTTTTCTCGAACAGATTTGTCTGAGATATTTATCATAAGATTTTTTATTATGATAGGTGGTTGACTTCAAAGAAGGGGTATATGATCTGACATACGCGATACCTCCTCCATAGTAAATTTTCACAACTTTCCGACTTTATTGATTTTTCGTATATCTTAATAAATTTTTAAGTGGAGCAGCACGCGGTGTGGGTGCTTGTAGTTGTGAACAATAGAATTGCGAGCGGCATAAAGAGTATAATATGTTTTAAAATATAAAAGAGTCGTTGAAGGTAATAATTTTTATTACACACACTTTATCGTGAACACTCACATTTCTCATTTTACTTTTAATATAAATTTCTTTTCTTTCAAGAAGAGAAGCCTGAAATTTTGTATTGCTGGTGTTTGTTACCAAATGTAAAAAATTATATTTCGAGAGCTTTTTTGTGATTATAATTTTTTCCTTCATGAGACCACTCCCAACACAACAACTCTAAGTGTACGTAACAAAAATATAATTTTTCTTCTCACAGATGCAATCGAAACCTACTAATATATAAAAAAATACAATGCGATTTACAACAAAATTTACAATACATGTGAATGCACTCTAAGGAGGTTTTGAATATGTTAATTTGACACATTATTGAATAATAAAATTTTGTTAGGAATTCATTGGTCTTAAATTTAACCTTTCCACCCTGACCACAAATAGGAGCTTCCTGTTTCAGGTGTTTGACTGGAAGCGTTTTTTTTTGTTATATGTATTCAATTTCCATGCAATAAAAACTATATATATATATAGTATGGTATATTAAAAATCCAGTGATTTTGTACTTACATAAAAGCCTTATAATTATTTCCAATTTTTTGAATGCGAATATCAAATTTAGCATCAATATATGGTTCAACTGTGCAATAACATTGAGTGTCTGATGTACTTGAACCAATCATTAAACCGGCTGCCTCTTGTAAGGACATTTGATTTTCTAAACGTGCTGTTGCTACACCTCCATGACAATGTCCAGCTTTTAATACACATGGAAATTTTTGCCAACTAATCTGTTATAAATGAAAGAGAATAATTCGTATATTAATATCAATGAATTAGTTATATTTATTTTTCAATAAAAAAAATAAATTAATATGTTTTACAAGTTTTATAAATATTGTATTTTTACATTTTAATAAAAAATTAACATGAAAAAATGCAACACAACAAAATATTATTATTTTTTTTCATAACTTTAATACAATCACAAATTTAATTAATTTTGGCATTTATCCAAATTCATTTTTTTATTAAAAACATATGTGTGATGATGCTATATAATAATATAATAAATGTATTAGAAAAAAATTTGTTTTTTATGTTTTAATGACAGCGCTGCGAAATAGAAATTTATATAATGTAATTTTAAGAACACCGTGGGAATTACAAATATTGTTTATATATTTATAGTACAAAGGTTTATATGTATCAAATCATCATGTCACATTCGAATGCATGTATACATATTTTTATTAAACTTAAAAAAAACATTTATTAAAAATATTTTGCATTTTAAAAGAGCAATAAAATCATTAATCATATACACAATAATCTTGCAACTTACAGAATTTTAATTTATCCTCATATATATTGTTTATTTATCCATATATATTTCTATATATTTTTATTACACATTTATTTGTTTTAAAAATAATATTATGGATTATGATTATAGATTTTTTTTTATATATCAAATTTTCTTACATATGCATTCTATAATTTATATTCTGTATGTCTATTGATATATCATATAGAATATATGGTAGATGAAAAAAAAATTAAAATAAATATAAGAAAACGAAATTAAAAATTATAAAAGAACGCATTTCAAAAACGTAGGTGTAGAAAAACATATAAATTATGTACGAACGAAAATTTAATATATATTTATAAATGAAAAAAATATAAATAAAAGAAAAAAAAAATAAAATAATAAAATTAAATAAAATTTAAAAATTAAAAAAAAAAAAAAATTCATAGACCAAAAAAACAAACCAAAATATATTCTAAATATCTACATATGTCTTTTGAGCATAAACAGAAAAAAAATTTGATAGTTTTTTTTTTATTTATTTATTTCTTTTATTTTTAACATTTTTTTAATGTATGAAATGTTTTTATTTTTATAAAATTGGTCATATGTTTTTGATTACAATATTTTCAAAGATTCACGCATATTTCGAGTGATCGTTCGTAATTTGAATTTTTTTTTTTTACAAAATAAACATAATTAAAGAAAAATTAATTTTCGATATTGAAAAATTTATTTGTCTGTCATCAAAATCAGTAATTTTATAATTTTTGTTTTTATTCTGTTTTATTTAAAAATCTTCCCAATTAGAAATTAAAACACTTGCATTATTGCCAAAAATAATATTAATGATATTTATATCATTTTTTAATAAAAAAATAAAAAAAAGTATTATACAACTTTTTATATATAGAAAAGAAATGAATCATGAATCATGGACCAAAACCAGACAAATTTACTTGAAAATATATTCATTTTTTAAAAATATAAATATATTATTACAAAAAACAAAAACACTTGTATAATATTCGCATTTTTAGATATAGCATTATATAAAGTATATTAAGGTAATTTATTAATTGTTTATATAGTAAATAATTGCAAAAAAATCATTAAGAAACTAGTAATTATATGATAATTTTTGTAGGATTATATTTTCATTATATATGTTATTTATTTATAAATTAATAGATACATAAAATTTAAAATAAGATATTATTGTATTATTTAAAAAAATATTATTCATCATTTCTAAAATTGTATCCACATTTGTATACAATGGAAATAGAATCTATATATTAAGTGATATTAATTAATATAAATCAAATTGATAGAGTAAATTTCAATATGCGGTTCTTGTATTATTATAATTGCCAGCGGGGACAATGTGTAATGTAAATTTTTAACTGTATCAATTATATATATGAGGATCATATAAATATCGGAATGAACATTAACATGGATTAATAATAAAAATTAATAGGATGCACATGAATGAAACTGTTATTGTTTAAAAAAAAATCAAAAACAATGCAATATTTTCATATTTAATCCCGTGCGATCAAATCTTTTTAGTATGCTTGAAATTAAAGCATGGGATGTCGCCTGAGAGGTGCCGTTCCGTTGCTAAGGGTTTAAATTACGGTCATCAATCATCATTTATAAATATCATTGATTGCAAAACACATTTAATTTCGAAGAAATAATTGTGTAAGTTAAAAACAAATAGAATATAATTGTGGGGATATATAGGTAAATTTAAATTTTTTGTTTCGAAGACAATGAATGAATGTTTTGGATTTTTGGATTTGAAGGTGCTACAAACTGTATTGGATGCACGTTTGATCTATGGGGTAGTCGACGTCTGTGTTTTGTCAATCTGGGGGCACATTCCCGAAGGATATGAGAATGGGAAACGATGAGACGAGAAATAATTTCTCATAGGTAATTTTCTCACTCATTATCACGAAAATTGTTATTCCGCAATGCAAGTGAAACGAACGTACTAAAACGAATATAAAAGACGATAAGTGAGGAAAAAAACTACAATAAATATTACCAGTTAAAAAAATATAGAAATGCGAAAATATTATGATAATGCCGTTGAAATTATCTCACATACAAACATTTTTTCTCTATATAGAATATTTGTTGTGAGTGGTGTGACTTTTGTTATCGTATTATCAGAAATCAAAAATTGGTCAAAAATTGGAAAATTGGGTTTAAATTTGTTACCAAGAAATACTATTTTTATATCATGTGTAATCTAAAAAAAAATATTTATGCTTTAAGCAATATTGTCAAAGAGGCAAATATCAAACCTAAAATCTACAGCATTTTCGCATCCAAAAAATTAGTAATTTCTCCATAGATCATAATTTAGTATTAATTTGCATGTATTGAAAACATAGTAGTAAATTATCTTAAACATTCAAAATTATCTTAGACTAAACAGTTGATAAGCAATTACATAATATTGGTTTCAAAAAGAAACTCGAAGTTTTAATGCTGTACGTTTGGTATTGAAGCTAATACCTTAATCGAGCCATTTCTGAAGTGAATCACATAGGATAATCTTAATGGGAAACTTTTACTGCGGCTAATAGGAGTACTGTTGCGGTTCGGGACAACGTCAGGTCTCACATATTCATGATGACCCTGGTAGCACCATCGATTAACATCTGTTTTTGTCTATTCCAAAATTATTATCATGTTTTTTATCCAAGAATATTTCGCCCTAAAGCAAACATTAATCAATACCCATACCGGAATATATTATCAGCATTATCAATATTGAATAGAATTTCTTTCTAGGATCATATAACTGATATATGAATGGTATATTATATTTTTTTCATATATACTATACTAAAATAATAAAGTAATAAATAAAACTATAAATTAAATTTCAATATATAGGCAATTAACTAAATTAATATATTTGAAAATTGTTTAAGGAAAATTGTATACCTATTTTCATTAAATTTATTACATACGTATACAAAATAAAAAAATCATATAAAGCTTTTCATTAATAGAATAGAATATTCGTCTCTCATATATTTGTAGTAATAGAATAATTTAGTTGTACTACATAGAATGTAGTAATAGAATAATTTTTTTTAATATATGAATTAAAATTAGGAACGCCATATAAGGGTAAGATTAATGGATTTAAAAAATCCTTCAACATTTTTACTTTGTGAGATAACGAGAAAAAAGTTCTACAATGTTCTGTATTAAAATACATTTATAGTTATTTTGCATCTTATAGATGTTTATGTTACAAAAATTTTCACAATATAATATACATTAAATATAAAAAATAATTATATATATTGTATATATACAAAATTTTTACTAATAAGTTTTCTGAGAAAATTAACCATAACCATATAATACAGAGTATACAGATAAAACTACGGCGGCCTACACCACCTACCCATTTTATTTAAATTTATTATATATTATATATATAATAATATAATGCATAAATAAATATATATATATATATTGTATGTATTTTAATATTATATATGTAACAAAAATATCATACATCAATCCAATTATCTCTATATGTGTATGAATATGAATATTAGATATGCGATGTGAATACATTTTAATATTACACATCATACGTAATATAATAATATATGTATAAAATCTACGATATACCTTTAATATACGTTAAACAACAAATTTTAGTTTGTGTGTAAATGGTATAGAAAAATGAAAAACAAAATCGATTTACGAATACGAATACATATATTTAGAAATGTGTGTAGATGACAAAAAAAATACAAAGATAAATAAATAACATAAAAAATAATTAATCAAATTGATAAAGTAATTAATTTTCTATACCTAAATGAGTGCAAGAATGTTCTAAAATTTGAAAGCAGTTTAATATACGTATGTATATAAAGTAGAGATCTCTAATATTTATACCGAATTTTCTTGAACCTTTTGACTACTTTTATTTAAGTATATTTATGTGGATTAATAAACAATTTTACAACTCACAAACAGATACAATACAAACTTAATACATTTGAATTAATTGATAATTTTGCCTAAACATCAACGATATAGATTATAATAATAATATTTCCTTTTAGTTTATATTTGTATATAGCATTTATATACAAAATATAAATATATATACTTTTACAAACATCTGTTTTTACAGAATGTATCAATAAAGCTCATCCCCTTAAACTGTTATTGAATACCGACGGATTTTATCTTTACTATATATATTATTTTACAAAATATAACTATCCAAAATTTATTTCATGCTCGTTTCCACCATCACGTAGTGGTTAATTTTCAACACCATTAAAATGTACATTTGTACAGCACATTTTTTTGGTTTCCATAAACTTTACATATACTAGCAGTTTAACTGAATGCGTGATTTGCTTAATATCTTTTTGTAATGGCTATTGTATATATTTCCTATTTTATTGGACTTTCATGACAAAACGCTTGTGGAAATAAAGTTCGGGGAATGTTATGCCGATTTGGATTGTGGTAAAAAGAGTTTACAATTAATTTCAGACATATCAACAACCAATCTCGACAATGTTACCATATAATAAACATTCTTTTTTTTTTATTTTCTCATCATCAGTCGCTCACACCTCACACACATATCAGGTGTCACAACTTGAAAACAAACAAAAACATTGAAAATTGCAATTAAATTTAAAGTCATGGAAGGCGAAAGAAAAAAAAATTTTCATTTCGAATCGAAATCACTATTATAGTCTCCCAAGAACGACTGATCCGTAAATAACAAAAGTTTGTATTATTTTTTTCATTTTTCTTAAAGATATTCATAATGAAGCCTTTAAACCTTAATAAGCGAAATCAAATAAAAAAATGAAACAAAACATAACGATGTTATTTAATACCATAATAAAATGGTATTTTACCATATTTAGATAAAATCGTTTTTTAAATTGAATCTGATTATGAATATGATTATAAAATATTTTGGTGCATAATGAAATACCAAGTCAACAACAAAGCTGTTTTCCGTTTGCTTCTTAAAATATCATTTAATGATAATATTGATATTGTTGATGTATTGGTGTCAGCTCATTGCCGCGAATCAATATTGCCTCGAATGAATATACCCTGAAATGAAGATCACGAATGAAGATTAGCATGAATTTCACATTAGCCCGAAATCGGTATTGGCCCAAATGGATATTCCTCCGGGGTTATTAGTACGAAATGAAGATCAACCCGAAATGCAGATTGCTCCGAAATGGACATTATTCCGAATAGACATTATGCCAAAATCGTCATTACCTGAAATGAACATAAAGGTTGATTAAAGCAATCGTAGTGGTGGGGGAATACCCGCGGGTGCGGGAGTATTTATAATTTTCGCTCACACACGATTTGTATTTGATATGTATCTATTTATGAAATTCCAATTGAATTGTATGGGTTAAAAAATCCCAAAATGCCCGAGAGCACGGGGCAAAAGTTAAAATTAATTTAACTTGCGGGTAAATAAATCTCTCATTTCGAGGTAATGTCCATAAATGGTTATCTGAGGTGTACCTTATTTTAAAATTTGATGAATTCAACCAAATCTTTAGTTTTCCATAATATCATTTGAAATTTATTAACTGATTTGCTATATACTAACACCCGGTTGTATATATACACAACAATATATATAGTAAAATACAAAATGAATTGAAAGACTGTTGGTTGGTATACAAAAAATATAAACCATCATTAACTACTATACTATACTATACTATATACTGTATATATTCATATATTTATATACAATTTGATGTTTTAAATAATAAAATAAAAATTTTACATATAAGAATTAAAACATCACCACAAAATAATTTAGTTTAGTGAATACCGTCTACGCGTTTGGTACAACGTAAAAGAATTAAAATATCTATAAATATTCAATCTTAATAAATAAAAAAAAATATATATTAATAAAACAGTGGGCTATATATAAATTAAAATATTTTGTTTGTGTTGTTATTTAATAAAATTAATTGATTAAATAAATTAAAAAGTTGGAAAATCACATTTGTTTGTTTTCTTGTATGCGATAACAATCACACGCGATAGATATTGCAAATACGTTTATTTTTCGTTTGTATACAGTTCATTAATAATATAAAAGAAAAATAAATTTTATTTAAATAATCAATCAAAATTTGTTTATAATTAAAAACAAATAATAATAATAAAATAGGAAAACCAAACAGCAATAAATTGTTTATGCAATTTATGGTGAAACTGTTATTATTATAATATATCGACTTTGCATATAATTTAATAGAAATTTAATTAGAAAATATTTACATATATATTTATTAGTATATTTATGTTAATTAAAAAATAATTGTGAATTGCATTTTCTAATATTTTTTACAATAAACGTATCTATTTTTTTAAAGTGTATTGTATAGTTATATATATAGTGCGTGTTATTAATATACGTACGTGATATTGTAAACATTCATACTATTTACATCAATTTTCGGTTGTTAAAGAAGTTAAAAAAAAACAAATTGTTTATTCTATAAAGAGAGGTAGGTCTTTATATATATATATATATGCATAAATTATTACCACTTGTTAGTTAGACAGCGACTGATCAATATATTAAACAGAGCGCATTTTTATTTGATTTAATCTTCAAAGAAAAAGTTTTATATATGTATATTTGGATGGAGTTACTTAATGATTATAATAAAAAAAAGGTTATACATTTAAGGAAGGAAATGTAAAAAAAATAAAATGTATTCGAAAATGAATCGTTCCATTTAACTTCTCTATATAATTATGTGTTAAAAAATGCATCTAAGAAAAAAAAAATTTTATTTTTTATAACTATAACAATAGCATTATTTCAATATTTTTTTGAATATTGAATGTTTTCATTTATCATATTTATAAGTTTTGTGATTTAAAAATAATACCATTTTTTTTTTTGTAAAAAGGTTACCGATTTTTTTTTATCTATAATTTTATTTTATTTTTTCTATATAGTTTTATAGTAACTAAACAATATAGAATTTGTTACATATATTTAGAAAGCAAAATATATTATATTACATACAATATATAGATATTGTATTGAATGTAAAATGTAATATATAAAATACACACCGATTTTCATTATCTATATAAATATACATTTTATATATTAAAAAAAATCTATTATTAAACTATTTCCTATATAACAATATATGAATCGTGTAAGTGAAAAAAAGTAGTATAGGAAGAAAAAAATTAAAAGAAAAAAAACGTTATTCATCTACAAACAACAAGATTATTTATATCTTTAATATTTTTTGGTACATTCATAATAAACATACGTGACGAATAATCAACATAAACTTATTATTACATTTATGCATATGAAAATATATATATATATAGATTTTTATTTACATTTCATTCTATATATTCGTTCATTATATCAATTTTATATATAGAAACTTATAGATCGTGAGAAAAGCGATACATAACTAATAATATTGTATGTATATATAAGAAATCTATCTATTCTACTTTTTAATTTTTCACTATTTTATTGTATAAATGCATTTTACGATTTTACTCACTTTTATTTTACATATTATAGGTATAGGTATATATTTAAAATAATATTTAATTTTTTTATTTCTATTTTGATAAATAACATACATATGTTTAATGCTTGTTGCACATCAATTAAAATATATTTTTTACTTAAATACTCTCTGCTATAAATAATATCCGTAAGTTAAGAAAATGCAATATACGAAACAAATGCCATGATATAAAAAACCCTGTCAGATCAATACCTGAAACAGGAAGCAAGTACTTATGGTCAGAATTGGAAAAGCGACGGTTAAATTTATTAACAATCAATTATTCATATAATTTTAATTTCCAAAATGATGTACCACTCCAATCTGGTTAAATTCATTCTCAAAAACACTTTTGGATTGCATTGTAGTCTGGTGGTAGCAATGGGTTCAGAAAAAAATCAGCGATGTAAAAGCTAATAAATTTTTCACCAAACTTCTAGATTTTAAATTTCATGTAAATTGGTTAGACACAGAATGAGAGGACTCTAATAATACCTTGTAATTGTAAGCGAAGTGGGGGTATTTGGTGTAAGGAAAATCAGAATTAGAATCGGAAAAAATGTCCGGGAATATAGTTTTTGACGTTTTGTACTTAAATCCTATATCCAAAATTTCAATCAAATATCTTTAAAATTCTTTTAGATATACTAAACGAGGAGATTGCAGTTAAGGTTTAACAAACCGCATACTTTACCAGCTAACTAATAAAAAAGTTGTTGGCGCTTCGGGAGTACAGAGCATCCGGGGTGCTTAAATGCACTTTTTTTACATTTTCAAAGGTGTATAAAAGGTTGTTAGAGGTAAATTTCTGTACGGTAAATTAAAGGTAGATGCTTCCCGCAGCCTGCAAGCTTGCTCTGTTATGGAAAAAAAACAAAACATTTTTTTATTCAAATAATTCAACAACTATGCCAAATTTAAATTTGTCTCTTGAAAAAACCAGCTTTTCGGTTAACAAATAACACAGTAAATATGTTATTTGAGTTAATTAAAATTTTTCTAATGCTAATTTTAACCTAAAATCTGTTTGGGGATCTTGTTTTGTTCTAAAAGAGGATATCTGCCATAGAAATATTTTATCCGACATTCATTTTAATAGAAAATGTGCAATAGAGTTTATTTTGAAAAATATACAGACAATTATATTGTTTTTGAAATATCATGATTGCATTCAAATTGCAATATAATAACCGTTATTTTAATAAATTAATGTAAACGTGGAAAAGAGTTCCTTTCAATTGTTTTTGTCTGGTTATTTTACATTTTAATTTAAGTCAGTACGAATTTAATCATAGTTTCATTTTTGATACTAAACAGCTAACGTGTATTAAATATTTGGTCAATAAATACTACGGTGTACTTGCCTGAAGCTTTTACTTTTAATTCGTTGTCCAGAAACTACCTCTAGCCCTTTTTCGATCCTTTCCACCGTTGAAACTAAATACTTCATTTGCCCACCCCCAGGTCCCTATATATATTAGATTTATACGATTTATACGAAAAAATAATGGATAAATATAACAGATTTATACGAAAAATAATAGATAATAATAACAGATTAAAAACCCAAAATCAAATAAATATCCGGGCGCTAAACCGGATTCCACAACGGATTTCCGGGTACTAATTTCCAAAATTTGGACCCATGATTTCTCCGCAAAACGGAAAGCTGGTTTCAACAAAATGTATGTAATAAATTTCAGCCAAATTGGTCGAACAGTTTCTCAGATAAAGTAACGGATCCGGCAAGTGGCCAACACTTTTGCGGAAATTTTTCTTTTGCCAATAAAATCATGAATGGTGAAAGGAGATAAGTGATCACATTAATTCCAAAACATTTTATTCTTCCACAACGAAACTAATAAGTACGTTGTTAATATTACAATATATTATAGGCATATACATTATAATGCATATTTATAAATATGTGTATCTGCAGAATTTAAATATAATACTATATTATATCCCAAAAAAGTCATTGTGGATTATATATTATAATAAGATTAATGTTGAATATGGATTAAAACAAAAAAGGTATAATTGTATGTTTAATAAAATTATTTTCGATTATAAAAATTAGTATTGTGAGTATTATTATCACATTTATTTATTTATTTTTTTTTTTTGTAAATTCAGAACCATACCCATTTCTCAAAATATATAGGTATGTAAATGTATATTTATTCTATATAGCATATATATACCCAAATGTATTATTTAACTAATATATTTTGAGGAACGCTACCGAATATATTGTACTTATAATGCGTTTAAATTTATTTTCGTGTATATGAAATGAATTTATATTAACAATATTCATGTTAAATGATAACGCAAGAAAAAGATAAATAATTATATACAATAAAATATATATAAATACGTTTATATGCAGATTGTGTTTATTTCTACATAACAATACCTCCGCTTAATGTATGTACGAATAGGTACATATAGTATAATAAATGGATGGATGAAAAAAAAATAAATAAATATGATATTATAAAAATAATATATTTATATTTAATTCTCATGAGATTAATAATATAAGTATAATTAGAATAAAAATAATATACTTTCACTGTATAGTATATATAAATAAATATTATATGTATATAATAATCATTCGGTTTTTTTTTCAGCATGTCAATGAACTGAATATTTCATTTCAACAACGTGCTAATTAGATATTAGAAAGATTAAGGATATTATATTCATCTATAGGGATACACAATATATATAAATGTATATTTGAATTATTAAAATTCCACTATTAAAAATATATATAGCTGTCATACTTAACTTTTATAATTATGTTAAGGCATTTTGCTAAATTATATATAATTAATACAATATTTTAAATATCATTTTTGAGTTTGTGTATTATACAATAAGTTAGTATAATTTTGAATGTAAAATAACTGAATGAAAATTATTATTATTATATTGTCCACAAAATGAATTATAGTTTTTCACAGTAAGTAATATAATACATCTCTTTGTATTTCTATTACATTTATTTTCAAATGACATATGTAAGTATAATAAGTATGAGATTAGTGTAAAGGTGTGCTCTGTGTTTAATCTCGGTACTCACGAATCTTGCAATGCACAAAATAAACGAGATTTCATCAGATTCGGGGCGATTCTGCAAATTTAAAAATGTTTAATGGTATACATTAAGGATAGCATAGCGGTCTTTTTTAAATTAACCCTTAACAGTATACCTAATTTTAACTTACGTAGAAGGACTTGTTGTGTAAAATTTACATACCATTAAGTTATACGTAATTCATGGTTTTATCAGTAAAAATTATTTGGTACAGACTTCCACATAAAACACAGAAAAAAACACATAAAAAGTGAAACGTAACCTATGAAAAATATAAACAAAAATATTTCGATCGAGCCGGCGTTTATATGCCGCTATATTCAATCCAAAATAGTAATTGTTTGGTTTTGGAATGAAACTCTTTGGGATCCGATACACTTCTAAATCGGCGTTTATGTAACCGATTCAATAGACCTAATGTCATTTCAATCCCGATTGAAAACGATATATAAACTTGGTGATTATCACTGTGTCATTAGAATTAGAACACACTTTCTTACCACTCTATGTCAAAAAATATAACATTAACATTCAATTCTAAATAAAAATATTAAAACCAATTAAAAAAACCTATATACTATCGAATTTTCAATATATTGTGTGAATAATAAAAAAAATAAATATAAGTAGATATTCGCAAAACATGCTGACATAAGTTAAAAATAAAATCAAGCATATTTGCATTAAATGTATGATTAAAAAAATACCATATCACCACACACCCACACACCCACAATACACTTTCAATTGATAACTGCTATTCTTTTTTAACTATATGTATTTATTTATATATTTCATCGAACAAACTATATTGTAAAAATTCCAATTCAACTTAATTTAATGTTTATCAATACCGAAAAATAAAAAAAAAACTTTTTTAAATCTCTGCTGTTATATATTTTAAAACATTTACATCAACGCAAAACACCATATAAAATAATAAATTCCCTATTGACCAAGGTGCGTTAGAAAAATGAAACTCGAAAAATGGATTAAGTGGTTGAAAAATATTCCTACTGTTGTTCCAATATAAATAAAATTCGACTATGGCAAATCAAATAGAATATTTGCCGATATGCTTCTAATATGTTTATAATTTTGCATAGGAATTTCGTATGGAATATCTTCCGATCGGGTTTATTTATCATTAATTTTAGCTATAAAGTATATTAAAAATAAAAATCATAATATGTACTCGGAGTAGCTGGGTAGGTTTTTGAAGTTATTTACAATAAGAAGTCATAAGTTTGAAATATATAACTGTACAATTATTCGAAATATTAATGCAATCAACCTATGTAGTTTTGGCCGAAATTTCCTATCTTTTTTGCATTGGAATTTACGATTAAAAAGTCGGTATTTTTCCAATTGGAAATTTCATAGATTTTCGGTTGGTTTTATAGAATTTCATAGATTGGAATTTAGCAAGGAAATACCGGTATTGTTTTTAAAAAACCTATGAATTATTTTGGCGGAACAGTAATATAACATTGCCTACCTTTTTTTCCAATGGAATTTACTATGGAGATGTCTGTGTATATTTTCAAATTGGTACTACATCGGATAGACGTAAAATATTTCCTATCGGAAAGTAGAAGAAAAATTCCTCGTTATAAGGTAATCCGATGTAATTCCGAATAGGATTAAAATATTTTCCTTAAAATACCTCCGTATTCCATACAAAAGTTCAATTCTTTGGTCAATAGGGATAATTTTAAATATATATAAAAGTTGAGTTTAATTTACTATATGATTTAAGTAACTATAATAAAAAATAAGATAAAATAAAAATTAGCTAGAAATTAATATTGGATCATAACATACAAAATATAGTATATGTTACAATCCATTTATAACAATAATATACAACAAAAAAACCGCAGATTCATCTAAATTATTTGTAATTCAAATGTAAGTTCTATTTATAAATTTAATTTGCTTATGAATATTTATATATATATTTATTATATATAGAAATTATCAAATTAATAAAAAATAATAGAAAACACAATTTATAGATAACATATTTGTATAGCGTAAAATTTTTTAATGGCATAGATAATAATGTTTTTATTAATCATTATTTAAATATTCTTTTAATGGCAAATATTTTGTGTACAAATATTATGAAATTCTTATTTGTATATTTACTAATAAATATTCTTAAAATAATTGTGGTAATTTTGGTTTTTAAATTTTGTGATAATACTTTTCTTTTTTATTTGGTAAAATCATACATAAATTGAGTTAATTGAGCTAAAAATTCAGTAAAAAATAACAATCGGCATAAATATGATAATATAAAATGTTTTTTTAGTTTTGTTAATTATCATTATAATTTAAAAAAAAATATAATTAACATGATGATGATATTTTCATTCAGAATTTGTTTATGTTTTGCGATAATTTTTTTTTGATTTTAATATGATTTAATTGATATTTATTTATGGTACAATATTATATGCGCGCATAATTTCCATATTTAAATGATTTTTATATTAAAATGTAATTGTGATGATTTTATTTTTTTTGTTTTTCAATTTGTTATCAAAACGCAATTTTATTCAAATATGTAACATATTTTAACATTTTTATAGAATATATATGTATAGTGATTCATTTTTATATGCTATTATATTTTTACATGAACGGATATTTGTTTAAAATAATTTTTCCAAATTTTGTATACATATATTGCAGAACCATATTGAACTTACAAACAGACCCGCACTTGTGAAATAAACAGATTTCGAATTCCCACAGGATGATTAAAATTTAAAAATTTTAAAAAATGTAAAAATTAAAAAAAATTTTCTTAATAAATATATTCGGTTGATTTTATTTTCATATATTTATACAAGCCTACATTACCATCAATTGATTAATAATAAAACTTTTGTTAATTATCACTGTTCATTAAATTTTGTCGAGACTGATTGTCGATACGATGCTATTCGATATATAATAAATATTCCTATTTTGATCCTATGAGATTCATTTTTATTAGGTGTTCTCTAATCGCCAATTTAGTAAAGGGGCGACATTTGCATGTCTTGAACAGAGCGTAAACATAGCCAGTAACTGTCCTACTAACAAGCATTAAAAATATAAAAATTCAATAAATATTTTTTATAAATAATTATGTAAAATAAAATTAAAATTCTACACGTTAAATCCAATTTTTTTGTTTGAAACATTTACTAGACACAGATACATGAATTTTATCGTAAACCTTTATAGAAAAATTTTTTTCGGGAATTTTAAGAAAATACGCTGAAGGCAAAATCAATCTCTCTAAACATATTATTTTCGCAATTCCACAATGTTACAGATGTTTTTTTTATTATTATTATATAATATATATCAATTTTTTTGTTATCCCCTCAGATATCCGTTGATATTATATCATAGGCAAAAAAAGAAAAAAAAACAAGAAACATAAAAACTCATTATTAACAAAATATTGATTTATAAATGACATAATCCTCTATATATTTATTTATTTACATATTTGGTTGTACATGAATTGAAAAAAATTATAGATTATGTAAAGTTATATAAAACAAAATAATTTGTGTATTAAAATAAAAGCATAATAATTTTTACCATATATGTCTTTATAAAGCATTGTTTCAAACTATATTTGCATATAGATATGTATGTATAACATTTATGATGAGTTATTTATCTTATTTAAAACCAGTATAACATATAATTTATACAATATAGTCTATATATTAATGGCCCGAATTCCGCCGATTCAGTTATTGTTTAGAAAATCTTTTATTAAATCATAAAAGATGGCTATATCTTTTTCTGGCTTTTTCATATGGCGCCGATTTCGAATTTCGAATCTGTTGTTTTTGTACTAAAAAGTGTGAACATAAAGGATCTTTCTTTCATATTTCTTGTTTTTTTTCTGTAAATTTAATAAATTTTCGATTTTTATTTTGGGATTTAATTTAATTAATTATCAGCATCGAATTGTTTAATTTATTTACTTTAAATTAATTCATTTAACTTATATCATTATTTTATTTATTTTATTCCTTTAGTTTATTTAATTTATTTATTAATTGCTATTTCAATTATAATTTATCACAACCCAATCAAACTGAATTTGACCGACAAAAATTTACCAAATATTTTTTTTTAAAAACACTCAATTTTTCCAAACCAAATAGCTTTTATACAGAAACGATTTTATACATAAAAATATCTTTTAAAAGTCTAAATAAAAGATTTTTTAAATGCCAAAATAAAAAGAATTTCACGGCTGAATTAGAAATCTTTTATAAAATGAGCATTTCTAAAATTAGTATGAAAATGAAAGGTCATAACTTAAAAAATTTCATAACAGATTCGGCAGAATACAGGCCAATATGTATAGTTATAGATATATTTCAGTAAAATTATTTATTGTTTCAATATTAAATTAGAGCGCATTTAATGTATTTGAATTTTGAACTATAGATTTATTTATATTATATAATTACTAAACACATATAAAAACTCTGATATATTCATTAATGTTTGACACATATTTATTTATTAATATTACAAAGTTATTGTTTCTTTGGGTTTTATTTTTAAATTAAATTGTTTGACAGATTGAAAATCATGGGTTAAATAACGATGATTATTGATGAACCGTTTAATATTTGGTTGACGAATTTAAATGAATTATTTATAGTTTCTTATTTTTCTTTAATTTTTATTTAAAAATTATTAGGTTTCACAAAAATTAATGATAATTAATAGATGTTCCTACACACTCCATTAATACTATACTAATTTTTTTAGTATTCAATGCATATAGGATGGATCGAATGAGAAGACTTTCGAAAAATATAACGATATAACAACTATACGTTATATGCAATGAAGCCACTTCGCTTCATATATTTTGAAGTAAATTCTTGAAATGAGGCTTAAATAGAATTTTCTATTATTTGCAAATTAAAAGTATCCATTCTGCGGTTGAAATTCATTAATAAAATGTATTATTAATTTTTTTGTATTCATTAGTTTAAACAACAAAATAATTACATAAATATTTCGTCGACATACATTTCAAATAATTAAAAAAAAAGTCATATATACGTTTACGACAATGAAAATGTCATTGAGAAGTATAACTATTATTATATATCACATATATATAGAGTAAGTCAGTATATATGATAAATAGATACAATAAATATCGTTTAATTATATTTAAAAAAGTTAAACAACTAAAAAACACACTTATTTTTATGATGTTACATGAATACAAATTTGTCCACTAAAAATATAAAACCTTAAGAAAATATATGATGGTTAACAAACATCGTAATAATTTCTAATAAACCTCAAAATTCGTCAATGTTGTTATAATAAATGTTTATATTTCAGGTTGGATATATTACATTCAAATTGAAAGTTTTTTATTTAATGACCTATAAAAAATATACATTTAACCAAAATTATAAAAATAATTAACGATATTTAGAGAAATTGTCGTATATTAAATATTTGGTAATCAACAGACTAATGGCAGTACTATAGGTAGAAAGTGATGGTATTTTGAAAAAATTAGATTTAATTTAATTATTTGAAGTGTTGCGACTAAAATATAAATATATAATATTGAATTTGTTATAACCAAATAAAAGATTGTCTCTATTTCAATGAATATACACACATAGTTATTACTTATTACCAAGTAAACCTACAAGGGGATCTAAGGAATCTCAATTTTTTGCAGTTGAGTGACGTAAGGGCATTGAATGTTGAATGAACTTATTACGTTTTTGTCAATTTGATATTTCCCCTTCGTTATAGGCAGAGGCGAACATGGGAAAAATTTCGTCATATTTTCGAAATTATATGCTATTCCGAAAGACGCAAGTAGATTTAGCTAATTATTTGAAACAAATTTGGGTAGATCCTATCGGAATATCAACTTTTCAAGTCTTTTTGAATTACGTCCCTGTGCATTTCGGAATAGACTATAATTTTTACAATCTAACCACCTTTTTTTAATAATTCGTTGCTTCTCTAAGGACGTGGATGCACACTCGACACGGTGGGATCAGAAAACATTCCTCGAAATAAAAGTATTTCCATGTTTCCCCCAAATCTCCAGATCCAAAATGTCAAATCAGTTGTCTAGAAATTGTAATTTCCGAGAAAAAATTGAGACAGTCGAGACACTTTTGGATAAAATTATTCTTTTTTTTTTTGCATTTTAATAAAAACTTAGGATTCGTGGAGAAAAGTGACAAATTCGGGTACAAAAGCCTTATTTTTTTCTCCAAAAATACTCAAACGAAATCGGTAAGTGTATTTAGGGTCTTAACAACCGGACTGGATTTTTGATGTATATTGGACATGTCATGATTTCATATATAATTTAAATTTTTGGAACATTCTGATGGTTATACTTTAGGAGCACTTTTTATGGAATTTCATTTTTATTTTAGTTTTATCATCAATTTTGGATTTTGCCCATCTTATATGTGTCGTTATCTGTTTTCAGTTTTTTGAATGGAAAAAAATATCGATTTCCAAAACAAATACAAATACAATTTTTTCGACCTGATCGAAAAGTTTGAAAAGTTAAAGAATCGGAATTGGTTCGTGTGTAATTTTTGACTTATCTTGAATATTGCGTACATGATGGTGAAAAAGTGATTTCTGCATGGTGTGCTTATTTTCCGATATATATTTCATCATATATTTTGGATACTTCCAATTTTCTATAGAGATTTTCTATACTTCGAATATTCTATTTTTCATATGGTCTTTGAATGAAAACGGCATCTGAAATTTCTTCGGTGTATACCGGAAAGTTAAGGAAATGTTATAGTTTCATTTGAAACTATTTTTGGAACATTCTGTTAGCCTGTTTTACCATTGGTAGTTCCATTTATAACGATATTTTTGATTATATATGGAATGGTCATGTTAGAATAAAAATTTTTTCTACACGATCAGCTTCATTTTTATTGAGTATACTAATTTACCCATATACTGAAAGTAAGTGCTTAATTTACCCGGAAATATTATTTCGTAATAGGTAAAATTTTTTTGTCATAAATAATCTTTATAATCTACAGTATATAAACGTCTAACAGAATTGCCTGTTTTTCAGATTTTCTTTATCAGATCAATTTTTTCTCCAAAATTGTCCCCAATTTATGAACTGAATTCATTGAAGAATATATAAAAGATATATAAATATTAAATATGAATTTAAATGATTTAAAAAATGTATTTGTGAGTTTGAAATATAGCTTTTTTTATAAATAATTAGAAATACTTATAATGCACAATAGATTTATGTTATATTATAAATAATTGCTAATCTTATATTTTTTATCGTTAAATCTAAAGAATATATTATAATATTATTCACGGTCTGTTTTTGAAATATCATATTTAGTTTAAAATAAAAATTTTTATTAAAAATCATCTTATTGAAATTATAATATGTCATATAAATTATTATATAAATATTATAATAATATGAATGACTAATTGTCAAGTAAATATATTACATATATATGTATAATTATTAAATAAATATAGATATGGGTGCAACACGTAAAAAATAATATTTAAAAAAAAATACAAATTGAATGAAAGATTTTATTTATATTAATTAAAATTTCTTCATATTTATTATATTTTTATATGTCTACATATAAAAATAAATACATGAATTTTTATACCTAAAATTGTAATGAATTTTTTGTTTTTGTTTATAGTCAACATTTATATAAACTGACATCATCATAGCAATATTTTTATATATATATATTGTATATATTTTTATATATTGTATATATGATTAAAGGCAAAAGTAATTATATAAAATAATATCTTATCTTTTGTAAATATGCAATTTTTATATAAATTCGCGTATATCGCTAAACGCGCTGATATTGTTTTTGTGAAATGTATACTCATGCATAATAAAGTATGTTTTTAATTATAAAATTTCAGGAAAATGTTTGTTTATAGATAAATAGAAATAGTAAACACAAAACAAACACAAAAAAAAACCAAAAAATTATAAACATATCGTATGTATAAGTTACTTTTGTTAGAATTATAGAAAATTGTATAAGATAAGATAATTGCATCTATATATTATTGTGTATTCTATATGTGTGTGCGTATATATTATTTACATTGCGATTTTTACTGTGCAATAAAAATGTTATATCAGACCTCTTATTTACTTAAATTTTCGTATATTCGTATAAATTTTGGGTGTCCCGACATGGTGTTCAACTGCATCAAAAAATTTGCATTTTATTTTTTTAGTTTTATATATGTAATTTTTTGAAATATTTGAAAATTTTAATTTCCATATATAATATATTTTTGATCTAATTCGTCATCGATCATCATATACGAAAAGTGGTACAATTTTCGCATGGTTAAATATTGCTTTATAATATAATTTTCAATTCGTCAGGATACCTAGTGATATAAAATTATTTATCTTCTATATACACATATATATTTTTTTAGCTTAGATGTAATATTTCAAATGCAAGAGTAATAAATGAATGCATAACCTTTAATTAGCGTATATAGTCGTCATAAATTATATCTAAATAAATACATGTATTTCTACAAATACAACAAAAATCTTTATACACAAAAGAAATCTTATGAGGAATTTTAGGATATTAACTATAATTCTTTATCCTTATGTATATATTTTAAAATCATAATACATCATTTTTTTTATATATATGATATGTATAATATATTTGTATAGTTAATTAATATGTACGATCCTATTATAACCCATGTTTAGATTTTAGATAAATCTTTATTTATATAATATATATAAATATAACCATTTATGATTGTTATTATATATTATTATTTTTAAACATATAGTTCGAATTTCAATAATTTATTATTATGTACAAGATTTATGAAACTTTATATAATTTTATATTGTAATTGATACGTTTTTGTAATATAAAAAAAAACAATTGAAAAATTATACAAGATTTGCAAAATACACACATACACATATTAATTATAATTAATTTTAATATATATGTACACAATTGTACCTAAATATATCGATTTTTCATAAACAAACTAAATTTATTTATTAATAATATAATATTTTGTATATAAATCCATCTAATATTATAATGAATATATGAATATATGTATATATATAAATATGAATATATTTATATATATACATCTATTATTAATTAATTGTATTGAAAAATAAAATATGTAGGTAGATTATATTTATATTATATATATAATTTAAAATAGAGCTAAGCGTTGGTCTGATTAAAAAAAAATATCTATGTATGTATTTGGAATTCAGCTGACAATATATTTGCTTAAAAATAAACAACTTTGATAATGTTCACAAAAACGGGTCCCACTGTTAAAGGAATGTGCGCCCCATTTAATCGTGAAGTTTTGCTAATAGGTCAATCCATCATTCGTTACTCTTTTGTATAATAGATATTCATCGAATTCGCCAAAGTACTTAATCGATAAACAATGTTAAATTTGCCGAACAGCAGAGTTCGATTTTTACTTCCACAAATAAATTTATAGGTTATGGATCAATCTATTTCTGCAGTATATGTTTCCTTATAAACGAATGCAACTAATTTTTAGTGTACATGTAGGTGTGTAAAAATATTTCACTATTAAGATTTTAACTTCTATAAAAAATTTAAATGTTCATGACAACAAACTTTTTCATTCACCTCTATTCCGAAAATGATTAGCCATTAATTAAATCAAACACAGCGCTGTTGACTCGTCAATGTGTATAAAACAATAAAGTGTATTTGTAAAATTAGATATGTATTATACACTTTGAAAGGTGCTGTACAAGCATATAAAACGATGAATGAATAAATTATAAATCAATATTACATGATTTTTATTTTAATAATGATATATATAATATAATATATATACGAGAATATAAATATACAATGTGTACGTAATATCAAAAAAGTGTAATAAGATATATGTTGTTATATATATGCGAATTTTTCGATTTTTATTTCTATAAAATAATATTTCTAAAACACCTGCAAAATATTTATTTTTATTTCATAGATTATATTTAATTCTATTTTTATATATAATATATATAAATGGAAATGGTTTAGCCAAGAAAAAATAAACCGCATTTTATATCTTTGAAACTTTGTGGTTGTTTTTACTACATCATGTAGTTTATTTTTTTTAAGAAAATGTACATTTTTCAAAATCTTATTGCGCGATCCGATCAGATTATTTAATGATTTACAAATTTCTTTATTTAATATATAATATAGGAAATATTTATTTATATTTTTTCATAATAATTTCCAAATATGCAGTTTTTTTTTTTAAAATTGTATATTAAATTTGATAAAATATAAGTAAGAATAATAAATATACATTCACAATCGGTTTGGATGTTAAAAACTTTTTCGATACTTTTAAAAAATCAATATTTCTCATATAAATATTTAAATGCAAATACATTATTTTAGTATTTTTTTTAAATATACTAACGACCAACGAGTCTGATAATGATAGGGATAAATTCGTCTATAGTTTCAAAAGTTATATAGAAGATTTTCCAAAAATTGTTTATGAAAATGTATAGATTTCGATATGTAACAAACCGTTCTAATTTAGGTAAATGGGCGAAGCTGAAAAATGGTTAGCGATATAAGCAATATATGAGACATATACAAGAAATATTCCGAAAATCACTTGTCTTAATTAGAGGATAAATTAAAAAATATTTTTTAGACGACTTGGTGGTGCCGTTGATAAAGCATCCAACCCAATTGCGGGTGGTCACGAGTTCAAATCCTGGCCGGAAAATTTTTTCTGTGCTTTTTATGATTTGAATTCATGAACTAAGTCACCATTTATTCATTGGGATCAAATTAATGAATATCTTTGGTATATTGTGTCGGACGCAGCCAAAGATTTACAAAGTCTACTACACACACATATTCGCAATTATATATGAAAGTATATAACAAATACTCATCATCATTATTAAAATTACATTAATAATTATAATATTAATGATTTCTAATTCCGGTAAAAGCCAAAGGCCCTAGCAGCCATAGTGCTTATTAAAAAAAAAAAAACTAATGTTGGCATTTTACATACATCATTAGTTGTTAAATAATAATAATAATAATAAAAAATATTTAATTGTTCAGCGAACTGAATTTTCCGGAAAATTTAAATTTGGTAATTTTTCTATTTTTGGAACAAAGGGTGTTTAAAACGTTATTTAAAAAAATATATTAACTCACTGAAAGCTCACACATTTTTTTAGTGATTTTCTTTTCCTAAATTTGTTCCCCTTTCTTTAATTCCCAAAATTAAATATTCCCAAAATATGGCAAAAAAGTCATGTCACTATCTTCACTTTTCCATTAGAATCGAACTCTGATTGGTTCAAAAGATTTAAGCGGTTTTCCAAAAATTTATGTAAAAGAATGTTCCATTTTTGCGAACTGTATACTTTCTTTTTATCCTACGGCAAATTTAAAATAAATTTGAACGTAAATTTTTTTCGGTTATCGGTGAAATGTCATCAAATACGGACTCAATATTATGTATATTTAATTTGAAATAAAAACAAGACCGTTTAATAGATATTAATATGATTTTTGCTTTTATCCTGAAGATTTGATTTCGACATTTTAAATTAAAATAATATTATACAAATTTTATACAATATTTGCTATATGTATCAAATGTATATATCATTTTTATTTTATAATTCTCATATTTAATTAAATAGAAAGTTCAAATACCTGGATAAAACAAAATTTATTATTGATCTATATATTTAATAAACTTTCCCAAATGATTTAAATAATTTTAAATTATATTATAAGTAATACCTCCTAACCATTCACTTTAAATAAACTTCATATAAGAATATATATACCTATCTATTTAAATATGTACAGAACTCTAATAAATAATTATAAATAAATTATTAGATTTATTGTTATTATGAAAAAAGTAACCGCAACTTAAAATTGCATTTACATAAGTTTTTTTTTTGTTTTAACCATTTCTATAATATATTTGTTATCTATTTATACTGTCTATAACTATATATACAATACAAAATATGTTGGTAAAAATCGTTCATGAATATTTTTCAAATAACAATTCAATTTCTCTTTAAATATATGAATTGTATGATTTATTAATAATACCATGGATAAACGAATGGAGGAATATCTTAATATTTGTAAAATGTAATAGGGTTTTTTGAAAGAGTTAGAAATTGATAATAAAAAAAATTTAATAATATTTAAACAATATCTACACGTATGTATATAGCTAATAATTTTATTAATAATAATATAATGGATTAAATGGTTAAATATATTGCAATATATGAATATTTATGGTAAATTTTATGTACCAGAACGTTAAAATCGGTATAAATATTTTTTTATAAACTATATATAAACAAGAAAATATATACATTGGAATATTATATATATTTATAATAAAGAATTACATTTTATAATATTTATAGTTATATAAAATAGTATACCTTTAAAATATTATATTTAAAACGGTGATGCAATGAATTTAAAATCTCTATAATATAATATGAGATCATATCATTTATATGTACATATATATTATATATATAT
The DNA here is from genome assembly GCA_958336335.1 of Dilophus febrilis. Taxonomy (NCBI): domain Eukaryota; kingdom Metazoa; phylum Arthropoda; class Insecta; order Diptera; family Bibionidae; genus Dilophus; species Dilophus febrilis. Next base: position 16,098,414 of record OY284468.1, on the reverse strand, counting down.
ATATATTGTATATTATACAGCAAAACCTCTATAAAAAGACAATTTGCTTTCTTTGACGATCAACACAATATGTACTATTAATATAATATAGAATTTTATGCTGTATTTATTGACCCTTTTCCAAATTAATGTAATACAATAATTCACTAATTACTTCGATATAAAACCATCAATTAGGTAATTAAAAGAACTGCCGTATCAATCTTATCATTGTTATCATCACGACTTAAAATTAGGTTCAAATATCGAATATCAAATATCTCAAACGATTGAGAAATAACCAAACATTTTTACATGTATTAAAACAATCTTGAACAATATTATTAAATAAAAAGAACGAAATATGGAAAAGTTTTTTGTTTTTAACTCTCCATTTGATACATGTTCCGATACGCGATATTCACATCATCATATTATATACATTGCCATATATAATATATAAAATATATGGATGAGGGTATGGTCAGACTACAATAGTCAAACCAAAGTATATTAAAATTAATATCCTTTTAATTATCCTTCTATAAACGTATCCTTCAATTTTTTTTATATAAATAATAGCTAATAAAATTTTTGGGAAAATTGTAGTTTACTCAATATGTATATGTGTTTACTTAAAAAATAATTAAAAAATCATAAGAGATCTGGTTGAATCCATGTGCCAAACGGAGGTTAAAAGCTAAATTTAACCGATTTCGGATGGTCCTGCAAATAGTCAACGTACCCAAGTTTTACTGTATATATATTCTTTTATATAAACAGAAAAAAAGAAATATTTATTCATATAAATAAATGCCGCGATATTGTATTGTTCTATCTGTCTCTAATCAATTGTGAAATTTATTTGTATATTAATATATATAATTACATATGTATATAATTTTCCTCTGTTACACTAAACACATTTTAGAAAAATACCTGTGATACTTCTTATGAAAAGCAAAAAGAATATTAACAAGATTCTGTAAATATATATAATCCAGTTTTTGTAATTTCGAAACTTCAGAATTTTTTTCAGTATAATATTCTACACTTATGAATTCTTGAAAATTTTACACTGATAACAAATGTCATGGAATAAAAAATCAGTTATATTAATAGGCGATAATATACCATAAGTTCTAAGGTAACAAATTTTACATTTTAGTTATTTCTTATGATTTGTTGTGAAAAGTTTTATGCTAATTGTGATTTGGGAGAGCTTTCGATCACTTGATTTTGGGAATGCTTTCAATGTGACATATTATATTTTGTACAATTTGAATGAAATCGAAATGTACGTGTTGTGAAAAACATTTAACTTAATAAATTTAACTAGTATGAAACAAAATCTTTGGAATTGTATATTATTTACTAAAGAATACACCTCACAATAAGGTTATTATTTTATAATGGGTATAAGTAATATTATAAATAACTTTTTATTACCCTTAACCTTTGACATTACCACATAAATATTTATTAATAAATTCTGTTATGACTAACAATACAACACAAAAAAATTAGATTATATAAATTCATTTTTAAATAAAAGTATATCATTTTGACATGTACTTGTACATATATATTTATTAAGCACGTCCATTCATCAACTGACTATAAGTTTCGTTTTGAAAAGCCGTTAGATATCTTATTTCTCAGTTTTCTCAACGAATCATACATTTTTGAAATTTCCATTTGTCCGCTCGGTTGTTTAAACTTTTTCTTCATGGACACGATTCCACCGGATTGGCTGAAATTTTCTATATAAGCTTTTATTATGATAGACCCGCTAATTTTGTTATGATTTTTTCTCAAAAAAATTTTGAAGATATTTACTTTAAATTTTGGATAGCCCCATTTATAAAATATGACATGTCTTGATATTTTTTATATTCCCATTAGATCTACAATTTTCCTTAGAGATCTAAGGGATTACACCAATACCTCGCTACACGACGGCTGTTTTTACGGATTTTCGTTTTGCGGCTAATTTTTCCCGAGGCCGTAAAACGAAGTATTGGTACACTAGATATTTCTCATTCATTTTTTTTAATTCCGTCTTTAATTTTTCTTTATCACAATGAGTATAGTTTATTGGATCGCATGCGTTTTGTTACATATTCTTATAATGCAAGTTTTTAGCACAATAAAATAATTAGATAGAATAATAATGTACCTATATATATATAATATAATTTCGATGTAATGAAATTATTTTCATATAGTTAAATGTGTTAATATTTTAATTTAATAGCCCCCCATTTAACCATAACCAATGGTTAAAACCTTCAATTTAATATTAGTGAAACATCAATTTTAAAAATGTATTACATCTATTCGTGTGTATACAAAACTATATATTGTAATATGGTTTTGGTTTTTAGCAAAATTTATCTTTTTGTTCTCTACTATAATATTGTATATTATGAACCATTTGAAACAATGCAATTTAATGTTTAACCACAATTATCTGTGTATATAAAGAAAGATAGAAGTTATTTACTATATATATAATAAATGTTATCTGTATGGTTAGTTATATCTTCTTTAGAGATGCATATTAAATGTGAGTGCATGTATAGTAAATTTTAAAATATGGCCAATTCTCTGTACTATAACCATATTTTATAATATTATCGTATATATTAATACAGAGTGTTTCCACACATGGAAAATTATATATGGTAATCCTTTACCGGTGAGATTTTATCACACGTTCGATTTTCTTATGACATTCACAAAATGAGCTTATGTTGGCAAATGTGCATTAAAGTTTACCGAATTTCCTTCATATCCTAGATCTCTGATGATAAATGCATTAATAACATAACTATAATAATAATCGTAATGTAATAATAGAATATGATCGAAACTAATATCAATATTTGAATGAATGCTGGAATGTTTATTTCATTTAAAAATTAAATATGCCCTAATCGTACACGTGAACTAAAGTATATCGTTCCAATTAGTTTGATGATGAATAAATAAATCACTATCTCCAGTTATTTGTTATTCTATATTACATATGAAACCAATTTAAATGCCCTGTAAAAAATAATTTAAAAGTGATTTATATAAAGATGTTGCAATATAAATATTAATATATATATATATATATATATATATAGAAATATATATTTTGTATAGTGATATAGAGATTATTTCATATATTTAGCGTAAAAATCGTAAAAAATATTCTATTGTACATTTTTTAGACATGCAAGAGTTCATGCATGTCACATCCTTTATATAGTATACCTTTAGTTATATATTGTATTACATGATACATTTATATTATTTCATATTGGAGCGCAGAGGTCTTAGCGTGACAGTGTATTATCATAGTATATAATAAACAAACGTTTAATCCTCAAGGTATATTGTATAAATATCTAATTTTTAGTATCTGCGGAAATTTTTATTAAAATTTGTAGATGTATGTAAACCATCTGTGGATTTAAAAAAAAGTCTAACATAAATTTGGTTAAAATTATACATTAATTTGTTAAAAATCAATAATCAGACTTTAAAACACCAAATTCAAATGTTGTCAAAATTTTTAGGTCATGTGTGCGAACCCTACTGAAGGCATGAGACATTTCTCTGTGTTTTTTTGATAGTTTTTCGGATCGTGTCACGTATAGTTGCATATTTTTCGATGTGGTTATTTAGCATTGGCAAGAGTTCATTGAAAAAATGGATTTTCCAATCATATAACATTATTACATTATAACGAATTATAAATATGAACCCTATATTTTTGCTGACCATTGAATAATTGACTTGTGCAATTAGTTGTATAAAGCGAATGTTCATTAAAAAAATAGGTGTAAGAAATAAATTTCACGTACAACTGACAATCGGTTTTAGCGTTCGACAACATCCTTATATTATTGGTTTCTTAATTTGTTGATTTTACGGTGTCGGTAATTAGCCGAAAGACCAACTCTGTGTGAAAATTCAGATTCGAAAATAACCGAAATATCAATACATATTTTATGTCTTCAGTAGGATTCGAACCCACAACCCCAATATTTTGTAAGAATTCTATAGGTTGGCATTTTTATCAACCACACCATACAGAGTCACACAAAAATTGAATCCAAATTTTCAAAATATACGTATATATTTTAAAATTTAACAAAATTAACTTAATGCACATAAATATTTATTTTATTATTCATAAAATAATAATATTTATACATTATATATATAGATACATTCATCAAATTATAAATTCATGCGCGGGCTAATGTGAATAAATAACAGATGTCACAATATATTGTTATGTGTTATCTTTTTTTTTTTTGTGAGTAACTATTTCGTATTTTGCTTATCTGAAACACAATTTTTATAATCATTTATATGTATAAATTCCTAATATGAATTTCATTTCTGAATATGTATTTATTTGGATTATGATTCGATATGTAAATATTTTGGATTATTGAGATTGTATAAGGAAATTGTTATGCATTTGTTTCAATGTTGCAAAAGTTTCTGAACAATTTCAAATATATTATGCTCATTGTATGTAAGACGATGATTAACTAGTAACATATAATAGGCAATTTATTTTTCAGAAATTGTCCATTATTTTATTACAATTGATGGCAATTTAGAATATATCGAGTTAAAAGTTGGGATTTTTACATATTAGTCATACACTTATGACCCCGTATTTCAGACATATGCCTGAATTTCAGACATATGCCTGACAGACATATGCCTTCAGACATATGCCTGACGTTTAATGTGAATGAGTCAAACCTATATGTTTTTTCTTCCATTTTTCAATTCCATTTTCCATTTTTGTAACGGAAAACTGTGATTGGTATGTTTTTGTTTGATTTTGTTCATTAAAAAAAGAACATATCTACATCTGAATCCTTTTATTAAGAACAGGTTCTATTGAAAAGACAATATCATGTGTGATTTTAACGAGGATTTTAATGTAAGACATAAAGAATATGGAAAAGAACCGAAAAGGTTGGAATATAATAAATTGCAATAATTGTTGTATGCAACACCAAAAACAAATTTTAGAAATATTAAATGTTGAATAGCAGACATTCCAAAGCCTATGGGAAACATCCACGGCAAGTGGAATTTTTCCTTGAATTGACTAGCTGGCAACAAGAAAATCGAAAATCAACCATGAAAAATATTGCTTCAAAAACTTTGCTTCATCATAGCACATCGTGACTCAACGTTTTATTTAAGTAAAATAAGTAACGTCTGCCGATACTTTGCAATCAGTTTGCTGGAATTTGTTACCCCGCACACGACCTAACTTGATTCCTTTTGACCATCATTTGTGATCGTTGTCATGAACATTTGAAGAACGCAAAAAAATGGTCTCGGAATATATTAATGGAAAGAATATATATATTGTAAATTCAAATGAAATGACGCATAACATTTGATTTAAATCCGAATGGAATACGTTTGTAAAAAATTGTATTTAGAAATTAAATATATAAACATCGAATATAGATCATAAAATTTTATCTATACTACTACATGTAATAAATATTATAATTATAATCGATTGATTTTTATGACTATATCACTCATTAAACCCATTAGTATGTTAACTTACAATTATAAATATAAAAGATTTATATACTATATATGAAGATTTCGCATTCGCATTCTTATTTTTAGAAAATATAACCTGCGTGCTGCAAAATTATAAATTATTACGTTGAAAATTCATGGCTATAATACAATTAATTTTACAGGAAATTAGTAAACTATATATGAATATTATAAAAAAGAATTTTTTTTAATTTCTTCAATAAATAATTCTTTTGATTTCCTATTTTCTATTCTTATATTATTGTGTTTGTGCTTTTATATTGTATACATTGAAAATTTAATAATTTAAAGTGTGTTATATCAATGAATTTATATTACTTTATTTATAGTTATATAGTAAAATTTTATTATATTTATTCATTTTCGCGGTAATAAATTAATTCATTAAATGAAATACAATTATAAATGTTATTTTTGTCTTTCATCTTTCTTTTATATTAATAGATATTATTATTCACATATGGAACGAAGACGTACTAATCACGTACTTTCGGTATGTGACTTTGGCCCCTTAGATATCGAATAAATTCAAAATGGTTGGTGCAAAAGTATCGTTCGCTTGGTTGCTCCCAACCTCGGTTATCATTCGATTATCTTTACCTTTTTTTTTCTCGGAAGATGGATTATTTAGGATTTTTCTTCTTCTTGAATATTTCAAATCAATTGTAAGATATTTGCTTTAAATTTTGAATATATATTTTGGGTACCACATGCAAAATAATTCGCGGACATTTAGGGTGTTCTCGTTTTGATGCTAATCAATTAACTTCAAATTTTGGATGCATAGATTTTATGAAACACGGCAAATGAAATCATTTTTGCGTTCTGGAAGTTTTTCTGATCCCATCACTTCCAGACATTTTCACAGAAACGCACGGAATTATTAGAGTTATATCATTATGTTTCTAATCAAGTGACATGCAATTTTGTATCGGAAAGTTGGATAAAAAATGGATTAACTTGCATATCTGAGATTATTTTTATAATAACATTTGCCAAAGAGATCCAAGGAATTATTAGAGATATTTGGTTCTGTTTTTAACTGATTCAATTGAAATTTTGGATTTAAAAGTGGAATATGAAAAATGGTAAACAATTTACCATTCAAATTGGTTTATTTGGTTTATGAATTAGTTATAAAGATATGCATAGGAGTATATGTCTCATTCTGTTTAAATACCATTAAATCGAACTTTTGGGATCTAGAAGAGAAAGATGAAAAATGGTTTTTGAATACTATGGTGGAACATCATATTACATGAACATTTTATTAGGAGTTGATTGATGATAAATTTAACCCACCTATACTGACCACAAATACGTGTTTTCTGTTTTATGTGTTCGCCGTTTGATAGAGTTTTTATATTTGGAAACTAGAAATTCAAGTGTATTTTAGAATAGAATTTTTTTTTTAATATAAATATTTTCAATGAAAATTAAAATAAGTGAATATTGATATTGAAATGAAAATTATTAATTTAACACATTTATTTTAAAATGTTATTAGAAAAAAAAACATAGCATATTTTAGTATATCCCAATGCGATTTTTGTTAAATGTATTTGAAAAATAAAATATTGTTTATATGCTGCAAAGAAATGCATAAATTTATTGTAAATAAACATTTGAGGAAAAACGGAAAAATATACAAAATTTATTTAAAGTACAAACATTCTAATTGTATAAATTGATTAAAAACAGAAGCAGAAAAAAAAATAACAAGATCTACCTTAACCAAATTTAAGTGCATCTCTTTTATATTGATGAACAACAACGTTATTTATATAAGATAAGTATTATAAAAAAAATTAAATAACTCATATGAATTTGAATTGAATGTGCATACGCACACATATGTAAATTAGAATTGTATTATGTAAATATTTAAATAATTTGCTTCTTAAACAACTATATTTTTATTTAATTATACGCCGATGTAATATGTTTATACAAATGTTTAGTAATTTTTTAGTTAATCTTAAATCATATACATTTTATAAAAATAAATTTGTAATTGGTTTATGAATTACGCACATATAGTTGTTAAATTGCAGGTATATAAACAAATATAAAAATTTCGAAAATCTTGACTTTTTCTTTTCTTTTTTTGATTTTTTATTGATGAATGTGTAAACATATTTTACAACATATGTACTTATCAGAATCGATGCATCTATAATTGTATATTACATAGTGCGAGTTTATGAGTTAAATGCGCTAAAGTAATATATTAAAATGATTGCTCTTACCACATCTTGGCGTACAAATGATATTTTCATTAAAAATAATTTCATTATCCACTTATATACAATATACATATATATATAATTAAAGCATTTGTATATATATTTATAAAAATTTGTATAAAAAGTATTTAATTGTATTTTGAAGATAAAACAATTTAATTTCTTTTGAAGTTGTTTTATTTTATTTTTAATTTATTTATTTTTTTTTTAACTTTTAATGCAAACAAATTACATTTTATAAAGTTTTCTACATTGAATTTCTATATACAATAATGAAATGTACTTTATGTGATGTATTTTAGTTAGAGAAATGCTAACTGTAGTATAGAAATTTAATCGTATATATTGACGTTTTAAATAGATAAATGCATATTTATATTAATGTCCCCTTGATGGGATTATAAAAAATTGTTTATGAATTGAAAATTTTAAATTAATTTGGTATATAATATATGGTAAGTTATGCGTTTATAAATGAAATACATTTGTTTATTTTGGTTACAGCACTCATATATATGTAAATAGTTTATTAGAATCTATAATATATAGATTGGTATTATTATTGTATATTTATACACGGTCATTTTTTCTTTCTTATATTGTCATAATGCACTATATTTATATAGAAATTTATTATATGTATATACACAGTAGTTCATATATTTAAAATTTTATTTTTATATAAAATGTACGTAGACATATATCCAAAAATTTGATGTAGGCGATTTTTAACTTATATATTTTTTTGTACATTTTATACCAAATCAACAAATATGTAATAATAATACTTGTCATTATAATATATAAAATAAATTCATATTTTATGAAAATTATTTATTCATATTATATATATAAATATTTTATGGTTTAATTATCATATATGTGTGAGTTTTTTTTTTGTGTTATTGGTTTATTTATTTGACTTAGAAAATATAAATTTATTTATTGCTTTTTATAAGTTGAAATTCAATTGTTCACATATTATATATATATATATATATATCTATAATATTACATTTTAATATCACCCACAATTGTATATATTTATTTTTGTAAAATTCAAAATAATATGATTAATGTACTATCGAATTCTTTCTATATATTATATAAAATAAGAAAAATAGTTTAATAAAATTATTGGATATATATATATATATAGAAATTGTAATGATAAAAAATTGTTTTTAAATTATGCAGTGAAAGTGTTATAACAAAATATATAAAAATCAATGGTGGTTCTAGTGAATGCCATAAAAAAACCTCCAGACCGCCACATTTGGGACGGTTCTGGGCATTTAAACATTGACAATCGTCTACAAAATATTACCAAATTTGCGAACAAAATTATTAATATTCTTATAAAATAGTACAGAAATTCCCTAAAGAAATTGTACGGAATTTTCTTATTGAAATATATACAAAATTTCCTTATTGAAAATGATATAGAATTTCCCTAAGAAAACAGAACATAATTTCTTTAAGAAATAGTATACGATATTTCCTTTATACGGGATGTTATATAGAAAATAATTATACAGAATATGTTTTAGGAATATATAATAGAAATTCCTTAAAAATATAATAAAATATTTCCTATATAGAAAATTATATACAAACAGAATCCTATAGAACAATATGTAGAAAGTTCCTATAGCAAATAATACAGAAATCTTCAATCGAAAATTATACAGAAGTGTGTTACAGAAAATTTTACAAAAAATTATACCGAAATTTCTTGTAAGAAATTATACAGAACTTTTCCATAGAAAATTATACAGTTCCATTAGAAAATGATACATTTTATATAGACAATTATGCGGCATTTCCTATTGTAATATTTCCTTTGGGAAAAATTTACAAAATATTATATCGAATTTCTTTTATTTGTATCGATGTAATATTTTAGAAATAACCAGAAACGATTTTTATAACAGAAACGTGTACAACTGTACATTCTCACATTTGATTGCGGAATCGCAATATTCAATTATGTGATTGAGAGTGCAACTTGTAAAATATTATTTTTCACCTCACCGTGTGTGTCATCTGTCATGGTCTCACACTGTTCTGGAATCTGCCCCATGTAATATTATGAACGACTGACTAAAAACTTGTCTTGTAGAGGTGGACGGAATTACTTTAAGTATCACATGTTTTGTGAAGCGTGCGACCTTTCTACTATATAAAATATAAACAAATTGTTTTATACTTTACTCATCAAAATAATTTATTTTGACCTATTTACTTTCTATACCATTCTATATATACCAAGTATTTGATAAATATTTCTTTCTTTTATATTTTCATCCGTATATGTGTAATGTAATACAGCAATTCGATTTTTAGCATTTTAAAGTTATATAGTTATCAAAACATAATAATATATAATGGATATTTATTATATATGTTACTTATTGACAGTTTGAATTATAATTAGTTGTTGGAATTTATTATTTTATATTAATTATCTGTATTATATATATATAGTACATATATATATACAAATTATCTGTATTATATATATATAGTACATATATATATACAGAAAAAACCGCAACATATTTGAAAAACATACTTATATAAATCTTCTAACATTTAAAAATAATATAATTTGCATATTTTATATTTCAAATATTTAAGAACAACTATTTAATTCATATATGAAACCAATTTTTTCGTTTCGTAATTGCGCATTTTTACATTAATAAAACATATATTTAAATATATATATAACAATAATATTTTATATATATTAAATGCATTTTAAACTACTTTTGATATTTGCAATACAAGATTAATTGAAGTAATTTAAATATTCAAGTTATATGGATAATATATTAATAACAAGCTATAATACCTATATATAAATATAACTATGTGTGTATATAATTTTCTTTTTATTTAATTAAAAAATAATAATTTGTTTGTAATTCTATTACTGTATAATCATTTCAATTAAAATTGAAATTATTTAATATAGTATTAAAAATGTATCTATACATATGCAATAAAACGATATAAATTTTATTTAATACATTTATATATTTAATAAATAAGTGATGATATATTTATATAAGAAATTAATTATTAATATATTTAGACATTTCATATATGTATATTTGATGAAAAATGAATAATTAAAATTATATATTTGAAATGCATTTATATGTACTTTTAAAAGCAAATCGAATGGAAAAAAGCAATAAATAATTTCATTAAATATAAATATTCACATCGTCGTCATTTTACAATACATTAAAGAATTTATTCAATTAAAAACGAAAAATTAAAATTAAAACCAGATGCATATTTATGTGAATCATTTCTATATCGATATATGCGAATATTATAATTAATATATAAGGTGGCAAGTATATAAATAAATATCATTGGCAGATGACATCAAATTAATTAGGAAATAATAAAATTGTATATATTTACTTAATATATATATATGCTTATATCAAATATTTCTTATTAAATTGCATTTATAAAATTTATTTTTATTATGGTACTATAAATGCTCATGTTTCATTCTTTTCATCGAGCACTTATTATCCAACACTATATACATATATATAAATATTAATTCATAATTACATATTCATATATGTACAGAGATGACTTTCATTCGTTCATTCGTTTATATCATGTCTATATTTAAGCATTATCCAATTAACTGATTATATGCGTACAATAATAATATAATATATCTGGTATATTAAATGGGTGGTAAAAAATGTCATACAAAACATATTAAATTAAGAAGTTATAACACAATTTTTGTGTGTATATGCTATTAAGATATGAATAATATGATCATAAAGTTGAATGTTAATTGCAAGGCTATATAAAGCAAGTACGTATACTTAATTATATATAGAGATATATTTGTATTCTGAGTTTCTGCTGTAAAGATATTCACAGTTTGATTTACAAATTAAATTTTAGTTTTGTTATTATTTTATTGCTTAAAAAATATTTATATAAATGAAATGATTTTTTGGTTCGTGTATTATTGTTTTATACTTTTTATTTTCTCTTTATATATTTTCATCATATGTATAATGCGATTCGATATTTCGTACGATTAAAATATGAATTTAAAATCCTTGTATGGATTTGTTATAATAATTTGGTTGGTTTTGAATAAAAAATATTGATATTCATATATTGTAGATAATTATAAATCAGATGATGATCTTTAATGTTGCAATTCGAGGATTTTTGTTGTTAAATATTTCCATATCCTTTTAGCTGTTTTTCATGGTGTTACTTCTTTTATCCAATTCCATATTCATATACTTTTTTTTATGCATGCTTTCTTTATTGAATATTGGCAAAGACAATACATAAAGATATTTAGTGTTACATAAAACACAGGATGCTTATGAAAAAACAATGAACTGGGATGCGTGCAACAATTTTCTACAATAGAGAGCACATTTTTCAAATCAAAATTCGAACAGCCCATTGTACCAGGTGATATTTGGACCTATCACTAATAACTGACTGTGAGGTGTCACAAGTGATGTCTCCCGCATCATTTGTGAGTCATCCGAAATTTAGAGAAAAGTGATTCTACACACTGGGAGGTGACAGATTCCCTTCTTCGTATGAATTCGTAAAATTCTAATGCGAAAAATTCTAAATATCTCACCTTCTATTACAAAAATGAAAGAAATTGTTTACAGGTACGATAACATGATCTGTATTAATATAATACTGTGGAACATGTAAACAATATTTCTAGATCTAGATATCCAGTTCAAAGGTATAGAGAGAGAGAGAGAGAGAGAGAGAGATAGAGAGAGAGAGAGAGGGAGAGAAATATGGAGGAGATGTATTGGTACAATTGTACTACTACGCAAAATTGTAATCCAATTTACTGCCAAGATGGAAGTTCAGTAAAATATAGTTTCGTTACAAAAGATATTTGTTTTGTTTTGTTTTGAATAAGAGGAGGTTATGGAAAGATGGGGTCATTTAAAAAAAAAAAATTACGGTGTGTCATTAGTTAATCGATTTAATATTGCCCAATTTTAAAATAGAATTCTTATCGTACTCCCATTATACCGAACAACTTTCGTCGGAAACACTTTAAAAGTGCTTTGTTTTCGAGATAGACTACTGTCTTAAATTAAATAATCTCCAAGTTAAATACATTCCATCCCATATTCCATTATTTGATTGTATTTGTATTTTGTAGTACACATGTATGATGGAACAAATATGGAAGAATATTGCACATACTTTTGGAAAATCGGCTATATCTTTTGATAAATGGGGCTATTTCAATATTTTCTTCAGTAAAAAATCAGAAACTGAATTGAATTTTATGAACCATTTCAATTAATTAAATTAATGTAATTCAAATTATAAATTTAGATAGTTCGATTTTCCGGACAATTTAGTACGTAGAATAACCAAATTTTTTCCGAGGATTATACACATACCTTATCGTTTTGGCCATTTGGAAATTTTCGTCTTTTAAATATATATAAATTTATTCAGGTCCAATTATTGTATTTTTTAAGTATAGTATTAGCAAGTACAGTGGCGGTGCGGGAATTTATTATCCGCTTCGAAAAATGGCTAACCACTAACTTTCCTTTAATAACCCATGATTAGTAGAAAAAGTAAAAAAAATCTATTACGTTTATTACGTTTAAGCGTTTTTCCGTGTATGTGGGCATAAGAAAAATGTTTGCGGCGGATAAATCTCATTGTTAACGAATTAACAATACACAATCAATAAATCATTGCCTTTATCAAAAATGGATTTCTGATGTGTAATACTATATATATTTAAGAATGATATGATTCAATCCCCGGACAAGGAGACTAGTCTATAGATTCGAGGGATTGAATGCACTTTATAAAATAACATGGATAGCATTTATTACATGGATAGCATTTAAAAAATTAAATATCAATTTCTAACGTTTTTACGAACAAGCACTCCGGAATTTTAAGGAATCTATTATACTGAAATTCTCATAAAGAGATTATCGAACATTGTTCATAACTAATTATTTCCAATTAATTAAATACAATTGCATATTTACAGCGAAATGATATTTAACAATAATTCATTTTTTTTAATTATATTTTTCAGATTGCAAACGAATAATCATCAAAAATGGTTTCAAAAACATTAATTTTCTTATATCTCTTCATTGCGATTGTTATGTTAACAAAATCGACGAGTGCATGCTCTTGTATGTTAGAACACGCTCAAACCAAATATTGTAAATCAGATTATGGTACGTTATTTTTTTAATAATTAATAATTTAAATTGAATAATATGTGAAAAACAATTTCGATTAATTGATTATTTAAATTATTATTTTACGGCGTTAGCGGTCAGTTGTACATTAACAAGTTATAATAACACAACTTATTTAATGTATAAAATGTTTTTTTATTCGTCAATTTAACATTTTTTTTGTTATAAAAAATATATATATATGGGACGAATACAAAAACAACGTTTCGGCATTACATTATGCCATCATCAGGTTTACAAATATGATATGAATTGGGACTATAATTATTATATGAACATTTATAAAAACAATAAATAAATAAATAAAAATAGAAATTAATACATAAATTGTAAACACAAAATTTTTCTTTATATATATATATATAAACTTAAACATACCATATATTTACGAACATATTTTATATTATGATTTTCAAATAAAACACAAACTAGTTCCAGATATATCTCCGTTTATTATCCATTCATAGATCTAACTGGAACTTATTTGTGTCCATTTAAATAATTTGGTGTTATTTGATGTTTATTATGTGTTATTAACTTGTTCGTCTTCTCTTAACGTTGTTGATTGTAGTGTATGTATTTATGTGTTTGTATTTATTTATGTTCTCTTTTATTAGTAGTGGTTCAGGTGATATGGTAGAGTTAGTATTGATTGATATTCGTCGTTTTTTTAAATTATATGAATTATTGTGTGTGTTAGGGTGTGTACGTTTATTACGTATGTTATGATGAGTGTTATAATGTGATGTAGTTGTTAAGTGTTTTGTTCCCGGGAATGTTGGTTTTGTGGTATTTAGGTTGTTTTTGGGTTTTTTGATATTTTTATTATTGGATGCATGATTATCAATAATCGCACAAAAGATCGGTGACAAATCATCTGTATCGCGTCTGTATCGCGTTTCAAATTGTATGTATTTTCAGTATATATGTGTAAAGATTCTTTTGTTAATCTCTTTCTGTAATTAGTTTGTGTGTCTAATATTGAAGTGGATTCAAAGTTTGGATAGTGTCCCAGTGTGTGAAAATGAGTGGTCAAAGCCGTTTTGGGTTTTGACGCATCATATTCACACTTGAGATCATATTTATGATTTTTACAACGTTAAGAGAAGACGAACAAGTTAATAACACATAATAAACATCAAATAACACCAAATTATTTAAATGGACCCAAATAAGTTCCAGTTAGATCTATGAATGGATAATAAACGGAGATATATCTGGAACTAGTTTGTGTTTTATTTGAAAATCATAATATAAAATATGTTCGTAAATATATGGTATGTTTAAGTTTATATATATATATATAAAGAAAAATTTTGTGTTTACAATTTATGTATTAATTTCTATTTTTATTTATTTATTTATTGTTTTTATAAATGTTCATATAATAATTATAGTCCCAATTCATATCATATTTGTAAACCTGATGATGGCATAATGTAATGCCGAAACGTTGTTTTTGTATTCGTCCCATATATATATATTTTTTATAACAAAAAAAATGTTAAATTGACGAATAAAAAAACATTTTATACATTAAATAAGTTGTGTTATTATAACTTGTTAATGTACAACTGACCGCTAACGCCGTAAAATAATAATTTAAATAATACACACGGTCATACATCATTATTATTAATTGATTATGTTTTTTTAATTTCATCTCATTTTTACAGTAATAATTGCGAGAGTATTACGAAAATCTGTAAGAAAAATTAACAATCATGATGTATATAAAATTGAAATTAAAAAAGCTTATAAGGTAATTAATATTTTTTTACAAATTTGGATTCATATAATAATAAGGATGTTTCTTTTTAAAGATGTCTGAAAAAGCTAATCATTATTTGAAAGAAGGACGTTTAATGACACCACCATCGGAATCATTATGTGGAGTTTCTTTAAAAGTTGGAAAATTATATTTGATTGCTGGTAAAAATGGACGTGTCGGTTTATGTAATTACGTTAAAGAATATTCGGCCATGACAATTGTTGAAAGACGTGGTTTTGCCGGTGGTTATAAAAAGGGCTGTCCTTGTGATGTAAGTGATCGTTATTTATTAAATGATCGTATAATAATACTAATAATTAAATAATTTTCATTTTCCCAATACAGATAAATGTAATGTTCCGTATGCAAGGATATCATCAACCAATAGGGTCATGCGCATGGAATCCAATGTCACATTGTGAATCTGATTTTGGTGCATGTGTACCATCCAGAGGTTTATTAACAGCCGAAGGTAAACCAACAAAATGTCATTGGCGTCAAAGTACACCATTTAATGCTTGTCGTGTAAAATAATCTATTTAAGAAAGTGTAGGATTATAACTATTTAAATCTTTGCAAAAAAAACTAAAACTCCCATCTCAGCATAACAGCTATTTTTTTTAACTATATTTATATTTATTTTTCTTTTCTTTGTAATATGTATGATATAAGTTTGAATTTGAGGAAATTTATTATATTTCGATATATGTAATTTATATTACAATTTTGTATTTATTTTAATGTAATATAAATTAATTAATATAATTTAAAAGCAGATTCATTTAAACATAGAGTTTTTTTTTATGAATAATTGCGATTTGTGTTTAAATCACAAATTATGATACCGACGATGATCAAACGAATTATGTATACTTTTTTTTAAAATAATTATTTTCGTATTAACAAAATATAAAAATTCCATATTGTGTATGTATTTTTTGGTTTTGTTGTCATTGTTAATTAATTAAAAAAAAAATTAATATTATTGCATATTTGATTAATAATTCATTAAAACGAGTAATGTGTTAATATAGATAATATATATATTTAAATTATTTATATATATTTAATTTAATTTCTATTTTCTTGATTTAGAAGATATAATTTACTTTATATAAGATAGTACAAATTGAGTAATTATTAAAAAAAAAAATAACAAAAAATAATCAATAAAAATAATTCTATTTATATTTTATATATTGTATAAAACCATTTGTAAAACATTATATTATATATACATAAACGAGTATAAATTTAAATTAATATTTGTATTTAACTTACCAAATCTCTTGAATTTGGAAAAAATGTTTGTTCAATCAATGGAAAAGTCTCTTTACCCTGTCGTCGTTGTATTTGTAAAAGATGTGCAAATACCCAAGGTTTATCCTATATATAAATATTAGATAAAATCAGTTATATAATAAATTGCTTTTGTTTATAAATAGAAATGATTGAATTGTAAATTCATGAATGATTTTAAATGATGTATAGAAAATGTAGTAATATGTGATAAGAATGATAATGAAATAGTATGTTATTGAAGTAAATAGGCCCCTTAAAAGATGGACAAATAGAAAAGGATGCAATTTTAGACAAATCTTCTTTGAAATACTTCAAATAAGTTTAAATAATATATACCAAACGTTTTCAAAATTAAAGAATTTGACAAATTTGACAAATTAGTGAATTTATAAAGTGTAAACTTCTGATTCAATTAAAATGAAAATCAATATAACTTTCGCTTAGAGAATTTCGATAAAATTAATAAATTATCTATACTATTTTTTATAAATAAATAATTAACGGTTTGGATAAAAATTAAAAATGAAATGGACATTTCCAAAGTTTAAACTTATATATAATAAATATTGTTTTGATCTATATAGTTACGTTTAAGCTTTTAGGCTACCAAGTAAAAGCCAAATTTTAAAACTCTTGGACAATTGCTCGGTTGCTTTAAAGCTCAATTGTATATCGATGCAAAGCATATATCTTATTATATATATATTCATTGTACATTTTATGATTTGGTATTCCAAATTATATGTACTTTTTGTGATAAATTTTCAAGATGGTATTTGAATTAATTTGTTATGATTAATAAATTTTTTATTGACATTTCAATGTATGCAATTACCTGAAATTGATAAATGGAATTTAATGAATTTATACATGGAACACCACCATATTTTAAACCCAACAATGATGGTCGGTAATCTTTTGAACCATCCCTTGGCGGTTGTCTAATTAAAACAAAATCAGGTCGAAATGATCTTGCCACCTTTAAACCAAAATAAACAAAAAATTTAGATTATAACAATTAGTTTAACTTGTATTTAATTTTAATTCATATTTACTTTTGTTCCATTTCTAAAAACTGCCATTGTAATAAATGCTCCTGATTCTCCATTAGCGGTTAATGAAATTTCCTACATTGAAAAAATAGAATTCGAAATTCTTTATATACATTTTTTCATTCAAATTTTATTTTTATGATTATATACCTTGAATTCAGCTTGTTCGACACGTATATCATAGTCACCGTGTAAACGTTTTCCACGAAAATATTTTGACCAATCCGTATTTTGATCGTCCAATACAAGAAGTGTAAAACAACGATCTTTATTGAATGCTGGACGTGTTGCACTGGATACGGCCGCCCCAATAATCGATGCACCCTGATCTCGGGCCGCTCCGGTTAAACTTTGAACGCGTTGTAATAGACTTTCCCGAGATTTAGCCGGACTTGCCGGTGCACTTGTACCACGTGGCGGAGCTTTTCCAAATGTTAACGATAAATCAGGTCCACCAGTTGTGGATCCACTGGCACTTTGGGCAGGTGCTGATCCAGGAGCTGTTTATTATTTATTATTGTTGAAATAATATAAAAATATTATATAATTTTTAAATAAAATTTTCTCGTAATAACATTTTTTATTTTATTTTCATTTATTTATTCGTGTTTATTGAAATTTACATAGAGAATGGAAAATTATTGGTTAACAATTAAATTTTTATGAAATGGTCGGTATACGCATCAAAATGTTTTTGTTATAATATATTCGGTATGAGAAATAAATTATATATGTACGTGAATTATAAAATATATTAAATAAAATATATGCAATGTATAGTACATTTACTGATAGAATATTTAAAATGTTTTACTATTCCATAAAATTACACCAAAAATGTTTATTATACCGATAAAAATTATAATTTAATGTTTGTATTTTTGTTGTTTATATTTTATTTTCTCTTCTATATGTAGGTATAAATAAAACTTTAATGAAAAACCATTAACCTATAAATTTTTTATGTATTTTCTCAAAAATTTCAAATGGTAAAATCAATATGTTTGAATTTTTTTATAGTAATATTTAAAAAAAAAACTTTTTTGTGTTATACTATAAATAAAAAACTTTTGTTACATCATATTTGGGTATAATTACCATATACGATTAATTAAACATTTCATTCATACAAAACTAACTTCAGTTTTAAATATATAACAATTTAAATTTCCTATATTAATAATTATATTAATACGATAGGAATACTAGGAATACGTCTATTAATAGTAAGCAAAGTATTTAATTAAATGATTTTCTCATCATATATATGGAAACTTGTTATGTATATTACCTGGTGGTGGTGGTATATTTGGTGGTCCTCCTGATTGAGGCATTGGTTGCTGTTGTAATGGTTGTTGTACTGGACGAGCTGCTTGCGGTAACTCATTCGGATCAACGTCATCACACTCAGAAGATAGATCTCCTGAGCTAAATCTTTCAATAATGGATCAATATTAATAAATAACAAAAATTTAATTAAATTTGCAGTTTGATAAATACCTACACATAGATTTTTATATGTTTATTCTATTTTTAATAAATATAATGTACATCTAATATAATGTGCGTATTTAATCAAATTTAATCAATTTAAATAATATATATCCAAATGGGAAATGTGTACTAATAAATTGCATTTTAATCCATTCTATATTATTAATATGTATATTGTTTAAATCATATCAGTAAACTTTCAACTTGAATTATTAAATAAATTAAAGAAAACCTTTTTTCTTTAACAGATTGATTGAGTACTTTTTATAGCCAAGAAAATGAGTTATAAATAATAAAATATACATATATACTATTTTAAATTAATAAACTAAAAACTCATTTTAAGCACGTACTTTCAGTAAATGGCTTATTCGAAGAGTGTTAGAAGTAGTCTTTTTAACTTTTCACGACGAATCGTATTTTTTTATTGAGAAAAAAGAAAGAAATAAATTGTAGTTCAGTTGGCTGCCCTTGTTAAGAAACCTAGTGATTTGGCTCAACATACGGGTTTTGCGTGGTTAATTTTGAAGATGATGTACGTCATACCATGCCTTCCACCTGCTCTAAAGAATTTTAAAGATATTTACCTGCAGTTTTGTATATTGGAATTTGGTACCAAAAAAATTATATTCCCAACCACTTCCATAGAGATCCAATGAACAATTTGGTTATAGAGATTTAATGAAGCATTTGGAAATGGAAACTACTTTTGAGACTTTTTCTGAACCCATCGCTCCCACCCAATTCCCATACAAATCTGGAGCTGATTTTTGATATTACTTTGGCATATCGTAGGTTAAAATTTTATGACGTAATGATTGATGAAAAATGACCTACCCTGACCACAAGTACATGCTTCCTGATTCAGGAACAATTTTCCTTGCAACCATTTTATTTTGTGAAGTATATATACAATATAATCTATACTGCATATAACTGATATAACATAATAACGTTTTCATTTATTATTACAAAAAAGATTATATAAATGTTAAAAGTTTTGCTTAATCAATCATAAATGTTAAAATTGTATTATCGCATTCATATATAGATATAAATTACAACATTCAAAATTTATATGTATATTACAAGATGTCTTATGAATTGCATTCCAATTAGAAGGTTCAAAAAAGGTAACATTTTTGTTTTGTAATATTTATATAAGTTGTGAAAAGATATTTAATTGGTGAAATTATATTTTCAATAGACACATTATGGATTTTTAAAATAGAAAATATACTTTGAAATATAACCCTTTTAATCTATGGGGACCCTGCATTAATAATGTCGATTTTTTGGTTAGATACTGGTATTTATTTGTTTAACAAAATGATTGAGTACATTAACCAATATATTGTCCATCGTTAGCTATGACTTCCTCCCATCTGTTAGGCAGTTTGTTGATTCCTCGTTTGAAGAACTCCTCATCATTTGTCCCAATCCATTCATCGACCTATTTTCGCGACCCATTCATCGACCCATCTGTCAGGCTGACCTGCATTGATCGGAACCAATGGGCATCAGAAGGAGCAAGGTCTGGAGAGTACGGAGGTGATCAAGACGATCCCAACCGAGCCTCTTAATTTTTTCCTTAACGATGTTTGCACGATGTGGTCTGGCATTGTCATCGTGCATTAAAACTTTTTGGTGTTTTCGAGCTATCAATGGCCGCTTTTCGTTCAATTTCTTTGCCAATTCGCCCAGTTGTCGTCGGTAGCGATCAGATATAACCGTTTCATTCGGTTTAAACAGCTCATAATACACGACACCCTTCAGGGTCCCAATAGAATGTAACTAAAATTCCCCGCACAACCACTTTTTCAGGCACGAATTTCGACATGTTTGATGCAATAAAAAACTGTGTTGTTTACACTACTGCCGCGGTGTGTTGCGATACACTCAACGCTAGTTGCGCTATCTGTTATCTAAATCGACATTATCAATGCAAGGTCTCAATATCAGTTGGATAATGGATACTACTCGGCATAATGGACAACACACCGAATTGGACATTACCCCACAATAGACATCACTGCAAATTGGAGATCACCCCGAAATATACATTTGTCCTTATAATAATTATAAAACAAGAATATTAATGATATTTCCGCTTATTTAATAAATTCAATTCTGAGATATTATTTAATTATTGCGCGAGGCGGTATAAAATGTATTTAAAAAAATATGATCTGTTAAACTGAAATAAATAGCATAATTAACTAAATAAATAACATTTATGTGAAATAACATCAAAAATTATGAAAATAACTTTCGCAACCTAAAAGTAGATTTTCTATCTCACATGCAATCAAATATATTTGTCCTTTTAATAAATTTTATTTGGCGGAACATATACAGGGCGTTCAGAGCATCGCACAAGGTTCAAAATGTGACATTTTTACATATTTGATCGTGTAGTAATTTCCCCAACACACTTTGTCGTTCATTTGTACCGATGTGATGCTATCGATGGCCACATTTTTGTACTACGGTCTTATACCGTAGTGTTCGTAGTAAAAAATAAAATGTAAAAAATTAACACTTTTATACCATGTGATATACACAACACACATCACATCACATTACAACGATGGGTTGCTCTGAACGCACAGATTATAGTAGAAAAGGGTTGAAAAGAATTGTGATAATATTAATTTTGAATGTTGTGAAAAATTATCCGTTACTCTGTGGTGACGATAAAATGAATGATAAAAATGACAACCTAAAATTCTAACGAAATTTTGGGGTCGTGGTTCGTAGATTCGAATCCTACTGAAGACATAAAATATGTTTTGTATTTTCGGTTATTTTTCGAATCTGAATTTTAACGCATTTTAAGTTTTATTTTCCCCTTGCGATTGGTCGTACGATTAATTACCGACACCGTAAAAGGCACAAATTAAGAAACTAACAACAGAAGGCTGTTGTTGGGCGCTAAAACCGAATTGTTGGTTATAAAGTGAAAAATTAATTAATTTTTTTAGATTTAAATTATTATAATGTAATAATAAAATTTTGTTGGTTTGATTTCGGATGAATAGCGTAATCGCACTGATTGTTGCCAGCATTTCAAGTGTTGAATTCCTTTTCAGGTTTTTTCACAACAAATCACCAAATTCAAAATAATTGTAATTGCACTTCTTTACAAATCTCTTTTTTATGTCTTTTCCTTTTCGTTATTATTTTTAGAATATGGTTCTAATTTATATTTAATAATGAAAATATTTTAAATATACCGCATCCGTTACCGTTGCAGCAGCATGTTGTCTATCCGAGGTAACGAATTTTCAATATAATGTCTTTTAGGTAAAATTACCATTTCGGCGTAATATCGATTCGAGGACATGCCCATTCGGGCTAATGTCCATTTCGAAATAATGCCTATTCAGGGTAATTTCAGTAAGACACCCCTTAAGTAAGACACCCCTAAGTTAAAAATGTAGTAATTTTGATATCTACATAATTGTAAAGAATTAATTTATATCCTGTAAAAGTATATGTATATAAATTATGATTATGATTTTATATGTCTACACATATTTATATATATACACATATTTACTTGTCGGTTTTTTAAAACCTACATTTTTCAAGTACATAAAGAATTAAAATATATAGGAGAAAATTTCTATATATGGATATATATATGGTTACATAATATTGATAATATATATGATTTTGGTTAAAGTAAAAATCAATAGTAAAATGTAATGTGTATAACTGAATATGCTTCTGTGAATATATACAGAAATTGTATATAACTATAATATAATAAACACATAATACAGACAGAATTTTATCCTTAAATATATTTTGTATAATATAATAAAATCCATATCCATATACAGGGAATACAAGCATGTTATATATATCCTCTATAATTCTACGCTACTTGCATATATGCTCTTTTCTTGTCTCTAAATATACATATATGTTTATAACTTTTCATTTGGGAAAACAAAAAAAAACTTGACATCTTTATTTTATGTCAAATAACTTAAGATATATATATACACACATACGTATATGAATTTATATTTCCAAACATTATTATACAAATATTGAATAAATTATGAATATATACCTTCGTATATACATTCATTTATCTTAAAATAGATTTGATGTTATTGTATAATACTTGATTAGTTCGCTTTGCTTCAGATTTAATTAAATAATGTATATATTTGTATAGATCTAAATAAAAATGGGTTCAATGTATGTTGCGTTATTTGTATAAATAAATTATTTTTTGATATATTATAAAAAAGGGTAAATTACGCAAATAGTTATAGTTGTTGTTCGATGATATATATATATATTCAATTCAAATGAATTTAAAATTTTACAATATTCCTCTTTGTTTCTTTTTACAAACTTAAATAATTAATACGCTAATAATCAAAAAAATATTCTGAAATTAGACCTTCAACGGTAGAAAAATGTTTATTTTAGATTATCTCAAAAATATTTGAGTTCATCTAAACGAGTTCATCTTTGAGTTCATTTATATGTTAAAAAGTATTAGGTTTTCGTAAAAACAAAAAAAAAACCATCCGTAAATTGTGTTTATTTTCTCCTGTTCTGTTTTACTGTTCAACAAATAAACATTGCATTCGATGATAATACGTATAGTAACCGGACGGAATCAAAAGTTATATGCATGAGTATATGCATGAGAAAGTATTTCATAACTAAATTCATCAATCTTATATTCTATAGACCTTGAGTCGATGGTGCATTCTAATGAAGGCAAATAAATTCGTGTTGTTTTTTTTGATGATTTTTTTTATATTTGATTTCAATGAATAATTTGTTGTCTGTAGCGTTACGATAATAAGGATTTCATCAGGTTTTTTGGCATCTCATAATGGATCACACCATTTTGCATTCAATTGTGATGATTGACTGGATCCAACCTAAAGCTATAAACCTTGCAATGGATTTCATTAAAATTCGAGTCTATCGTCAGTTCCAGTTCACCGATGTCTAAAAAAGGATCACCAACGTCTCTTAAAGTGCATGGGAATCAAAGCTGGTATGATGGGCGTCAATACCATCTTCTATCTCCTATCGCGATAATACCACCTCTGGATTACTAAAGCGAAAACGTTTCGATTATATTTCGTTACAACAATGGTATCCATATAGTGACCAGATACATGCCTCATGTTCTAAAGGCTGTCATATTGAACATTTTAAGATGATTTTAATGAATTTAAATATATTTTCAAAATTATCTTAAAACATTTAATAAAAATATTCCTAATTGAGAAAACAGCGGCACTTTTAATTGATAGCACTTCATCCTTTAGATTATATTATAGATAATGCACTGTTATAAGAAAATTGGGCGTTTCCTTTAGATTTTTCTTAATTATGTGATATAATAACAAAATTACCATAACAATTTTAAGAATGTACTTATTTTTAAAGAATACCCAATATCAAAATATGTTGAAGATAATGGAGATCGTGAAATTCATCTTTTCTATTAAACTCCAAAGTGAAACTGCATTTTAGTTAAATATATTATTTATCATGTATTACTTAATTGATAATATTCCATCTATATAATATATCCATAATCCTTATATAATAAGCTCATTAAAAATAAGAGATAATAATCTTAAACAGAATTTATTATTAATTTGGGATATTTCTAAAGTTGCGTTTAAATCTCATCATCGTCATAATTTTTATTATACATATGTATAAGAATATTTTTATTTATATATTATATATATAATTCCAAAAATATAACTATAACAGAATTAATAATTTTATATTTTTTTTTCTCGTATTCATTTATTTTTCAAATCTCATGAAATAATTACGATTATAAATCTTCTTTTTAGCAAAATTAATTTACATTATTTTATATGCAAATCAGATAAATATATAATATAAGTAATATAACAACAGCAAGACAGGATATGCATACATTCTGCATATAATAAAATAAAATAAAATAATCAATATAAATAAAATGTAAAACAATAAAAATTCTACAACATACCTTCTTTTCAAGAAATTAACATTAGAGCTAAAGCTGGTTTTAAAACTTGAGAAATTCAGGATGCCGGCTTTTTGTTCCTATATATAAATATATGTTGGTTTTGTTTTTTTTTTTGCATATATTTACAAAATAAATATAGGAAAAAATATATAAAAAATGAAAAAAGAATTAATTATAATTGCTCTATTTTTATAATAATATAAAAATGAAAAAAATAATGTAACACGAGAGAAGTATTTTATATTCGCGGAATGAGACTTTAATTTTGTTTATAGTAAATTCACAATGAAGTTGAAGTGGCGCAAAAGTTACTTTTGCTTCATATTGGGTTGTGTCAACTTTATTGTGAACAACAATACTAATTTTCAGGTATTCAACAGATTGCGACTTCAGTGTTACCCGTAGGTTATTATTTTTTTCTCTTACGATTATAATTTTTTACATTTAAATATCATAAATTTCATTCCGTTATGTTCATTAGTTCGTTTCCAATCACAGATAAAGTTATTCAAAATAGACGTTAAATTTTAAAAATGTCAAATACGGATTCCGTAATACAATTCTTAACAAAACTAGGAAAAGAGGAAAAGAAGTTTTATTAGTGGTTCTGATTATTCTCTCTCAACTCAACTCAAAGAGAAAGATAAACGCTCACACCTCATCCTAAGCAGTATGGCATTAACTGCTGAAAAGAAAAGCTGCGCGCAGAGCATCCTGCCTATACTATCAACAATTGTTGCTGGCGATGAAAAGTGCTTTTATTTTTATGATTCTGAATTAAAGTCGATGTAAAGTGTGGTTCATGGTAACAATCATTTAAGATTCGTGAGGAATTATTTTGATTGGACAAAAATAAATATGTTAATATAACCAGCAAATACCATACTGATATTTTCCATAATTTCAAAGAAAAAAATTAATGTAAAAGTAGAATCGAATTGATGTGTACTTCTTCTTCACGACACCACACGAGTCCATAAATCAGAATAGCAGTAACAATTATCATGTAATTTTCGAGTTAATAAATTAATTCATCCACCTCACTGTAAATATTTGGTATCCTGTGGTTATAGTGGCCATTTAAAATGTGAAGAAAAAAAACACATGGAAGCGGTGATTGTAAACGAACGAAGGAACATAATGTATTGAAGTTTAAAATTTGCGAAATTTAACCTAAAAAATTAAAATGTAAAAAGAAAAATATTCGTCTCATTCAGCGAATATCAAAAAAATATTCCCCTCATAATTATTTAATTATAAAGCAAATTTTATATATAAAAAAATGAATAATATAATGTACCTGGGGGGCGCAAATTCGCCCACACCCGTTAGCTAGCGAACTAATATTGATAAGAGCAAATTATATGGATGAACAATTACTGTTCAGAAGATTTTTTTTAATTAAATGCGGTAATTGTATTTTATATACTATATATATTTTGGTTGTAGATGGGATGATGGATGTCTATGAATTTTATTTGTATATTTTAATATTTTAATTTGTATTCTTGTTGTCGTTTTCCTTTGTATCCACCGTTCGTTCGTTATATTTTATATAAAATTATTGCATGCAACTCTATATATCTATATACGATAAGGAAAAGGATATATATATAACTATATGATTTAATGATTTATATACAAAAATAATTTTATATAATGTTATGTAGCTCCTGTTGCTTATCAATCAAACACACAAATGCACATACAAGCGCACACACACACAAACATATAACCAGAATCATAAAGTACAGGTTGGTTAAATATTATTTTAATATGCACTATACATATTCAATTATTGATTTACTTTTAGTTTTAAATGCAATCCACTGACAGTTATTTATAGTAAACCGAACATTAAAACGAAATGGCTATATTTTAAATTTCTATATCATATATAAATGTTTTAATTGAAATTAATATATAATTCTATATTTTATTTGGATTTTCTGTAATTTTTCCTTTTACTTTACAATTTATATAAATATTTAATTTTCAATTTCTCAAATTTTCATTTATGTAGACACGAGCGTGATGAGGTATATTTTTATATTTTATTTATCTAAAATATCTTTATCTCTCTTTATCTCTTTATCTTATACTTTAGTTTTTCTAGATGAATGATGATTAGTATTAAAACTTCTACGGATTATTCTATATATATTGAGTCTATAAAGATCAATCTGAAACGATAAAGCATAAGGTAAATATATAGTTAAATATAATCGCATACATGGAAAAGTAAATAATATAAATATATAAATGGTATGACATTATAATATTATCATAAAGAAACAAAAAGAAAATGTAATGGATTTAGAAATGGAAAAATTGTGTTATAAAATGTACGTGTTATATGTAAAAGAAATGATAATTTCGATAGGCATACTATACATTGAATTTTTTTTATTATTATATCTGTGCTCTGCGCGTATATAGTAAGTTGTATTATTATTATTATAATATCAATAAAACATCAATCACATCCAAAACAGTAGAATCATACAAGACATTTGCTTACTAAATACATTATATACGAAACATCACATAAACATATACAACATATTGTATGATATATTCAGATATTACAGGTAGTTTAAAAAGTTCCCGTCGATTTTACATTTAAGTAACGTTGCAGTTTTGTTTTGTACCGAATTTTATTAAAGTAATGTCCAGTTTTGTTCCCCTTGACCCTTTGTAATTTTTCTGGTAATCAGGACATATCATTATATAGTACTGTGACAAAATTCCTTTCAATCCTACCAAACACAACTTTCTGCAAATTGTTTTAAAACTCTTTGGTGATGGATGTTTAGTTCTCTAACCATGTCACTGCTACTCGTGTGCCTGTATTACGCAATTTTTATTCATAATTTCCTCAAATTGTTCGGTGATTGGTAGATCACAACAAGTTCTATGTAAAACGATCATACCAAACCATACCACATACATTTTGTTTTTTATCTTGGCTGAGTTTTTTTCTCGGTGGTAAAATTTAAAATTTATTGAGTTTCCTCTTTACTTATCACCGCATTTGTCACCGCCAGGTTTGCGGCCTTCCGGGCAAGACTCTTGGGAGCATCGACCACCATTCTGGATGATGATGGTGATATGACGATTACCGGAGCACACATGGAGGAAGGGATTACGGCAGTAAAATTCGTGACCCCCAAATAAAAAAGGAATGGCGCTGTGAAATTGTTAGGAAGATAACCTGGCAATCGATCGTTTTTCACTGGTCAAGAATCGCAGGGCAACCACGGAATACGGAAATTATCCTTACTAAACTATAATTTTGAACATCAGGAATAATGGAAGGCAATAAATAGACTCAGCCAATTTAAGACAATTATTTGATTGAGAGTAGGAAACACCACTGGAATTTTAGAGTTCCGCGATAAATGTTATACAAGAGCTAAATACTGAATTTAGCCTCACACTACATTAGAGATCAAGTGGATGCATTACCACATCACACCACAAAGGATGAAAAGATTTGACCCGGAATAGTCCCTAAACATCCCATAAATATATCATATCCGGAATGCACAGTGAGGTCCCCGATAAAGCGAAATTCAGAAACAGAAACCGAAATTCAGAAGCAGAAACCGAATCATTAATAAAGTGAACTAAACTAAAAACTAAATCACTTTTAGTTTACGAAATCTAAGATGATTATGAACATTTTGTTTTTGTTATTTTAAACTGATTAAAAGTAATGCGATTTACGTAGGATATAATATAATTTAATCTGAATCATGTAATCGTAAACATTTATGTGGAAAAATCAAATCTAGAATTAAATTTGTCCACATACAAGTAGAACTGGGATGGTAGTAACTTTTTAAATCACCTGATATCTAATATATATGTATAATTGTATATAAATGTTTGGAAAAAGGATATGTATATAAATATATAATCTCAATCAATATACCTATCTATATAATATCTGTCTTCTTATATTATTATATATGCGCTCTATTAATGGAAAAACATATTTTGAATATTATTCGGATATTGGTTTTTGTGTTGGTTTAAGCGAATTAAATTTATTTTTATATGAAAAATATAGTTTTATTTTTACTTGAATAATGTATCGATTACATACGAGATATTATCAAATATTATATAACCTACATATTTTTCTTGAAATTACAATTAACTCTGTATTATATATATAATAAGTTTATGTATACTCGAAAGAACGAACATTTCTATAGTTTTAAGTTGAAGATTGAATTTTTATTTTTATATATGTACATTGTACATAGATATGATTTAACATATAAGCATTTCATGAATGTCGGGAATGATGTATGTATACTTTAAATGAATATAATTTATATATTAAATAAAAGGCACATCCCTCCGCAATACAATATTTAGCTCATGGAAAACGCTGGGTATTATATATTCTAAATATACGTGCTTTTTTATACTTTCGTATACACAAAACATATTGTACTCTCTAAAGCTTATAAAGGAAATAAAAATTGAAAATAATATTATGTTGAAATATGTTTATAATGGATAAAAACTCTGTACATAAGATAAATATTTTTTTGCTATCTAAACGCATTGACATATATATATATTATAACTATATATATATATATAAATAACAGAAATTCTCAACTAGTGGTTTGTATTCCTATAAAGTAAATGTGGGGTTATTCGTTTAATGAATATACAAAAATGATATATAATATAGAGCAAATGGAAGGTCTGCTTAAAAAAAAGATAAGGTTTATACAATGAAAAGAAAAAAAACGTTTCTATTCCATTTATAATAATAATGGTTTTATTAAAGTGAGTGCCGCATTCAATATATAGAGATTAATTTAA
Organism: Dilophus febrilis; assembly: GCA_958336335.1. Taxonomy (NCBI): domain Eukaryota; kingdom Metazoa; phylum Arthropoda; class Insecta; order Diptera; family Bibionidae; genus Dilophus; species Dilophus febrilis. The sequence goes on along the minus strand of OY284468.1, from coordinate 16,067,809 downwards.
AAAAAATTCTTTTCTAATTCCATGTGTATAATAATAAATATAAATGTATATCTGAAATATAATTCAGTTTAAGGTATTTTTGTGTCTGACGAAAACGGTTTCTGGTTTCTGGATGATGAAAAATCTTTTAATTTTTAAAAAAAATTCAATCAAATGGCTGTAGTGAGTTAATTCACACAATTCGATGTAATTGTAAAAAGAAATATAATAAACACATAATTGTTGTAATATCTAGTGTAAAAATTATAAACATATTTTTAAGTATATATACTATCAATTTTGTTTTGAAACAACTTTAAATTGTAATTATTCCAATGTTATCTGTTAACAAACCACATCAAGTATCTTGCAAGGGTGAAATTTTCTATTTCTATATGTAACATTTGTTTATATTTTATATAACTAAATACATTTGTAGAAATATTTAAATTCTTATATATATATATTAAATTATGTTATTTTAATGTTTCGTTAAATTCCGTATAGAATAAAAAAAGATTAAGATTTTCAAAGATGTTACCAATACAAAATAAAGAAGAAAAACCTAAATAGAAATATATTCCGCAAAATATAATCCAAAAAAATGTAATATTAAACGCGTGGATGTATAATAATATAAAGTATAAAACATTTCCAAAAAAAAATAAATGTATTAAAATGGTAAAATAAAATTCTCGGATTTCAATTATAAATATAAATCTAAATATAAATATAAAAACATACACAAAAAAGGAAAAAAAAAGAAAATGAAAATTGGAAGAATTAATGAATATTTTGTTTAAGATAGAAAAACCAATCTTGTTATTATTATTTCACTAAAATAATTTAAGTCTCATACTTTTTTATTTATTTTAGTTATATTATTATAAAAAGGAAAAGAGGATTATATATGGTATATCTTTAATTTACGTACATACATTATGTAAAGTTTTCGTATTAATATTGCTGTCGGTTATATCGCCTATATGTCTGAATGATTATTTATATTTATATATAAGCCCAGAACATGTATATGGATAAATATTTCTTTTAATTGTAATTCTCCTGATAAGGGTCGGTTTATAATTTATTGTTATATGCGTATTAATATAAATAGAATTTGTATATAAAATGTGTCCGACATTAGTCTAGACAGCCAATATCTTGGAAACCACTGGAGTTATCATACATTAATGGAGTTAAGTTTATATTTGATTTTTGAAAGATTCATTAAGCACATAAGGAGTAGTGTGGGGGGGGGGCTAACCTCAAAATTTAGCCAAGGTGAATTCAGGGCGAGGAGTCCTCTTACATAATTGCAGTGGAGTTATCACTCGAAGATATTGGCCAGCTAGACTTATGTCGGACACACTGTATATAACTTGTTAAATTACATATCATATACGTAAATAAAAAATAAAATCAATATTATGACTATGTTTTGGTAAAATATTAATTTATGTCATTTTATTATAATTTAATATTACTGTATGATTTATTTAATTAATTAATCAAATATATAGTCAATCAAGATATAGTCAATTTTTTATTTATATATTTTGTATGTAAATTGGTGTTCAAATCTGTGGTAACTTCTTAATTAGTGAATGAAACACATAATTTATTTAAACAGATTACTGTCTTTTTATAATACTAGTTGGAGGGGTTCCCCTTGTTTGACTCACTTATATAAGTTTTTTTCCTTTGTTTTCCTGGATATTGAATAAAATATTGTAACCATACGCACAAAATCACAAATGGAAAAGAATTGTCAATTGTACAAAAATGCAAACTAATGTTATTATATAGCGACTTAATCAGGCCATTTGTATGCGTACGCATACAAAAACGTGTGAATACACCTGTATAAATGTGCATGAAGGTATTGAAATTCATAAAAAAAATGTTACACATCTACAGAAAAGTGAGCCCAAACCAAAATTTCATCAAATTTGGCCAGCATTTGTAGGAAATATTACATATAATGCAATACATTTGTATACACTCACGGGATGTTATGTAAAAATGGATGAAATAAAAATCCATCCACTCCGGGGGTCAAATCGACAGTCAGCTGAGTGGACAGCAAAGGATGAAATGAAAACTAAAAGGAAATTTGAGGCTTAGAAAAATAATTCGTTCTACAAAAAATGCATCGAAATATTAGAGACGTGTTGGAATTAATGTATCACTCTTGAAGGAGACTATGTTGATGAATAAACTTCAAAGTTATGGTTTTATTAGCCATCCTTGAAACTTATTGACTGATGGGTTTCTTCGGCAACAACTAAAATGTAACAATTTCATAATACAACATCTCTCTTTATGGATTTTCTTCTTAGACATTAATTCAGTATTACACCAACTCTTTATAAATTTTTTTTGACATTTCGGTTGGAATTTTTAAAGTATTACATGCAGGACTTAGATGGTCTCCTCATATATTTGCGAGAATCCTTCTTGGTACGTACGCTGATGAATGAAAAATAAGTATTTTTTTTTCAAAATCACATCATAATCATTAGTCCAGTTTATATGGGTAGACTAAATGGATACGGACGAATATCATCAATTTTTGTATATGTTATTTTTATTTATGTGTATACAAATTTTGGTTTAGCTCAAATAAGACGCTATTTATATGTATGTTTCGTCCATTTATATATTTTTATTATAAATTTAATTTTTTAGTATTAATATTAAAATAAAAATAATTATATAATATAATATTTGTATATCTTTATTATTGTAATTTTAATTTTTTACTTTTACTACTTTTAACTATTTATTTTTATTTTATTAAATTATGTTTATGTTTAAGCGGTTATGTTTTCGTCTATGAAATTGATCTTTTGCGTTTATTAAAAAAAAAAGATCAAATGTGTACGAACTAAAAAAGCCCAACTTATTTAATGATTTTTTTGATCCGTATCAAATTGATACAAATGGCGTTTATGTGCTTGCTTTGTCTAAATAAAATTGTTTTTTTTAGTCCGTTTCAAACACACATAAACTCATCTATTAATACGGAAGTTTGAACTCTTCTCTTTTATATTAGGTGAGTTATTGCGGTTATGTTTTCATCGAAAAAAATTGTTTTGCATTTACATGCCAAAAGAAATGCACAAACCGATTTGGTCGACGATGTCTGTACAATCATTTTTCTTCAAACCATAGGGAACAATTTTAGTCGACAAAAAAAGTTCCGCTATTAACATCGTAAAATTTTCGTAGACCGTTTTTGTCGCACTCACGGCGTAAACTTAACTATTGTATATATACAGATGACAGTAGAGTACACAGCTCAAATATCTTTCAATCTTAAAGATCTAAGGACATACAAAATAAAAACTCATTTTTTGTTCATTCATTCTTCTTTATTTTTTTGTTTTCTACGTTTCTTGAATTACATTTCATCACGGAATCATACAATTAAAGTCTCTCTTATTGTACTAACACAGGAATTTTTTTCAGTGAAATGTTTATATACAAAAAAATGGGGATCTATGAAGGATAGGTAAGAAGACCCGTGGTCACAACTTCTTGCACTTGGACTTTCATGGAACAAACTACGGAAAATATGAGCCGTTATGCAATATGTCTAGGTTATTTAACAAGTATGGCGATCATTTTGATTTCGGGATTTCGCGTGGTATTTTTTTGAATAAATTAAGGTCCTCATGTTTCGGGAGGGCGGATTGAGTCCGGTCTTTGTATGTTTGGTTTTTTTTTTTTCTTTGTTTTTTGTTGGTTGTGGCGTTAATAATAATATTTTGCTGAATGAGAGTCTCATTATGTCAAATGAGTGCATGATAATTTATATTTGGTGAAAATTTATGATATGGTATGATGGGATACGTTGATGCATGGATGTATTACTTTTACTATTGGTCGGAGTTTATTTTTGTTGGTGTTTTCTTTTGTGTAATATTATTTTTTTGTGTTTGTTTTTTTTTTATTGTTTTTTATTACTTTTTTTTTTTTGGGAACGATTGTTCTGCACTCGATTTTGTACTTTTGTTTTTTGTATTTTATATATTGTATTTTTATTATATGTTATGGAATACGGCAGTAGGGCTTGACCCGTTGCTAAATAAATAAATAAATAAATAAATAAATAAATGAATTATATGTAATTATTGCCATCGTTCATAAATTAGTAACTAGGACATGTATAGTATGCAAGGCGATAGGTGATAAAATTGTATAATTTGAGTATACATTTTAGTCCAGGGCTGATGAAAACGATACTCGAAATTAATTGAAAACGATCTCGAATCGAATCACCACAGTCTATATTCATCTATTTAGACGATCATTTTTAGCAACTGCTATTAGCTCGGGCCCTGGTACTTATCGACTATCGTCTAAATCTAAATCAATTTCCGTTATGCTTCACACATACGCAACAAATATTTTTTACATTTGTTGCAAAGATACAAAGATGTAAAATTTTTTGTGTTTCATGAGTTATTTGTAAATTTTTTAAACTACTTCCACTCAGTTTCATATACAACGAAATGATGATTATAGACACCAGGTTCTGTGTCTATCCATTAGATTTGAAATTTTGGATCTGAAAGTTTGATGAAAAATGGCCAAATTGTATTGTATCGGTGCATATTGAAGCTGAATATGTAACTGATTCTGAGTGCTGCTAGGAATTGTTACATATAAAATCATAGTTGGAAAAATTGTTAAACAAAAATATTAAAATGATATTGACCGTTGACAATCAAAGTTTGCATTGCATTGATCAAAAATGGAGTAACAAATTTATTTATTTATTCGGTTTTGTACATTAGAGGCAAGGCCAAATTATGTACAGTAGTACAGTACAGTAGTAGTTATGTACAGTAGTAATAATAAGTTATTAAAGTTATTATTTAAGATAATAATTCATAGTAAAAAAGTTTATAATTCATAACTTATTAAATATTGAATATCAAACGGTAAAACAGGATGTAAAGATGTTTAGATTTGGATTTAGGTAGTTATTTCAGATGGAAAAGAAAGGCAGAAAGGAAGGCAAACGAACGCAGAACAAATAAAGTTGCCAATTAATTAAAGAGAAGAGATCAATAGATGTCTTCCATATATTCCACTTGAAATGGTATTAATATGATCGACCATGAAAGGTCGTTATTGAACATCAAACTAAGAGTTTTAATTGTTGAGGAAAATGGAATAGGTACACAATTAACAATAATAGTAGAAAATTATGACGTATCAATTTGCCTTTTATAAATAACAATACTCTGTGTTTTCCACTCATTCGACTTCAATCTATGCTGATTAATCCAGTCCGAAATTGGTAACAATTACGTAATAATTGAAGCAATACACTCAGATACACGTACCAAGGCACAATGAAGATATAATATTACAATTGTGCATCAACAGCGAATATATTTATATTTGATCCCGTTACAGACGTAGATTAATAAATGGAGTAAACAATGGGGGACCAAGTATAGATCCCTGAGGAACACCGGAAGATAGTTCAGCTGGCACCGAAAATGAATACAGCATATTAACAATTTTGGTAAAATTTTTCAAGTAGCTACGGATTAGTTTAACAGCAGCCATAGAAAACAACCAAACAATTTGCCCAAATTACAACACAGAACTTAATCAAATGCCCTGGAAAAATCAAGCAATCCCAACATCGACAGGAAATTTTCGTGCATAGATTCATATGACTAGGAAACATGAATCTGTTAAATATGTAGCATGCATTCTCTTAATACAACAGACGTTCTGCTTTATTAGCAGATTTGCGGATTTAGAAAGCTGGAGATTTGGACGATTTAGCTGAAATGGCATAATATATTCTGCTAAATATGAAGAATTTTTATGAGAAGTTAATTTAAAACCAAAAAATCTTCCTGCAATATTAGCAGATGTACCAGCACATAATTTAAAGTAGGTAAGAGTAGAAAAGAATAGATTTTTCAATGACACCAATACCTACTCTTACCTACTCCTGTCCTGGTAATTGGAATGAAAAGCAATAACGATTCATCACATACAAGTTCTCTTTAGATATCGTCCAGTATCTCGTCTCGTTTTTTTTCTCTCGTCTCGGGATGGGAAATTACCGGCGGGATGGGAAATCCACACGGGTGCGGGTGCGGGATTACATTGTGTGGGATTACATTGTGCTAATAACAAAGAACCCTCTGGTCCAAATAAGATAGTTTAATATCGGAAGTTTTACTAATAATATAAGAGTTCTGCTATATATTAAGCTGCTATCAGACAGAATATATATTCTAATTTTTTGTGCTAAAATTTTAATATAGGATTTTGTACAAGTAACAGCGTAATGGGTATAAATAAAAATTAGGAAAATGTCAGATGAAATAATTCTTGCACTTAAGAATATAAATTCTGAAATTTAGAAAATCATGTTTTAATGTTTACCATATATTAGGTTGTCGAAAAAGTATTGATAATTTTTATAAATAGATGTCATTATAATTGAATATTTCAAGTACTACTAATCTGATCAGGTAACACTAACATATGTTCAAAAGATGAAATTTCGTAGATAAAAAAAAAAAAAAATTAAATTTGTTTAGTCATTTAAAATTTGTAGTGCATTAAGATGAGCGAAATTAGTGAAAAAATTCGATACATTTTACAATTTTATTATGAAAAAGGTGAAAATGCAACGCAGGCACATGAACAAATTTGTGCAGTTTACGGTGAAGGAACTTTATCAAAATTAACAGCCTATAGATGGTTTGCTCGATTTCGTTCCGGTAATTTTGATGTCAAAGATGCACCTCGTTCTGGTCGACCAATCACTGGAAAAGTCGATGAAATCATATCAAAAATTGAAGAAAATCGACACGTAAGCAGTCATGATATCGCTAAAGAACTAAACATCCATCACCAAACAGTTTTAAACCATTTGACAAAGGCTTGATACAAGAAAAAGCTCGATGTTTCGGTACCACATGAATTAACACAAAACAATTTAATGAACCGAATTTCCATTTGCGAAACGCTGTTTAAAAGGAACGAAATCGAGTCATTTTTAAAGCGAATGATTACAGCTGATGAAAAATGGATCACATACGATAATAATGTACGAAAAAGATCGTGGTCCAAGAATGGTGAAGCTCCTAAAACAGTAGCAAAACCTGGATTAACAACAAGAAAGGTAATGCTGTCTGTTTGGTGGGATTGGAAAGGAATCGTTCATTATGAATTACTAGCACCCGGTCAAACCATTGATTCCGATCTCTATTGTCAACAATTAACAAGATTGAAGCACGAGATTAAAAAAAAATCGCCCGGAATTAATCAATCGAAAGGGTGTTGTGTTCCATCATGACAACGCCAGACCACACACACCTTTGATGACTCGGCAGAAACTGAGAGAGTTTGGCTGGGAAGTTTTAATGCATCCACCATTTAGCCCGGACCTTGCACCTTCAGATTATCATTTGTTCCGGTCTCTGCAGAACTCCCTTAACGGTTTAAAATTAAATTCCGCAGAGGACTGCAAAATGCACTTGGATCAGTTTTTTGCCCAGAAAACACAGAAGTTCTACAGTGATTGGATAATGTCTTTACCAGAAAAATGGCAAAGGGTCATCGATCAAAACGGCACATATTTGGTTTAATAAAGTTCATTTGAAATATATAAAAAAATAGTTTGAATTTTGTAAAAAAAATTATCAATACTTTTTAGACAACCTAATATATCATATAAGCAAGTACGAATGATTCTAGCGAAACATATATTTGTAATACTGAACAATCAGAAGGCTCTTCTGAGTCATGCGACAAAGATTTCTATTAGTTGAGATATTCGGTCTCATTTTATCCATTACATGGTAAATACGCTTACTAAGGTAAGCTTTAATGAGTGAAATTAGTAGTTATTCTTGCTTTTAATTTAATTCTGTTTAATTACGATGGTTTATTATTTTACAATTTAATTCCTGTTCTTGATATTTACAAAATGTCTCCCTTTATATTATGGATAAGCCGTAATTTAATAATAAAATTATGATAAAAATTGTAAATTTGATAGATTTGATTGACAATTTTCTGAAATTTTATTAAATTAATTAAATCCCAAATTAATAGTGACAACTACAAAGTACATATTGAAATATATAAAAATTTATTATAAGTGTAAATAATTATATATTATATATAAATGTTAAAGGTTTTCATCATATTCATCGTCATATATACATTATCAATATACAAAAATGTATGTATACTTATAGAGGGTGTTCTATAAATCGATATAAAAGAGAAAGATTAATAGTTCTCAATAAAATGAATAAATTCGCACTTTTTCCTCATTTTTAAAATTCGATTTCAGACGGACGATTTTATTAATATAATTCCATGTAAAATATCAAAAATTGCGCTTTATAAATCACGTGGTATGACCTTTGTTTACAAAAATTTTACAAATATGTATAGTAGATAAGCCTCTCTTATATTTGTGTACGTTAATTTTTTTATAAAATTGTTCATGTTATAACAGAGACACTCGCTATCTAAGATTATTATATCTATTGTTCCATACAGATTTTAGATATTACAGAAATATTAAATGAATTCTACATTTTAATAAAATTGTTTGTTGTTTGTTAAAAACTTGTACAAGTGCTCTATACTTTAATAAAATTTTCCATACCATATTCAAATAATCGTACATGTTCAACTTGAATGATTTGCTCAGTTTTATCTCTCTGTATAAAATGGCCTTTAACAAACACATAACATCTCATAATAAAGTCCACAACCAATAAATTCAAAAAAAAATTATTTGGTGTTAAAACTTTGTTACTGTGGAAGTGGATGGTGTTCGATATCGAAGAATAATTAAAAATGTTTTATGGGATGAATCGCAGTAAGGGCGGTCCATACAAAATTTCACGATATTGTCAAACCGAGGTTATATTTCGAAAAGCACATCTATAATTAGCTAATAAGGAAAAATATCTAAGGAAGCAACCTAGTTAATTTTCCGGGAAATCGAATTTTCCAAATAATTTTCATTTTATTAATTTAAATTGTTTAAATAATTAATTTAAACAATTCCTTTTTTTTTCGGAAAAGTCAAGAAGACCAATTTTCTCTGCATAATTAAATTTATATTTTATAATTATATAAAACTTTTACATAACATCACACCACATCACTTAAACTTCTATAAGAAAAGTTGAAAATAAACTTGAATTGATTAAAAATTAAATATCAACTCTGATTATAATCATTTCATAATCATAAAAAAAATGATTAAATCTATTTTCACAAAATTTTTGAATATTAAAAAAATGAAATATTAAATGAATAATATATCAGTATTTATATATACCGTCTGTGTAATCTCCCCTATCTGTTTATATATTCATTTATATATATAAACATCAATGTATAAACATCTTTATTGGGAAGGGAATTGATAATAAATTAAAGCATCCTTCTTTGTTCAGTTTGCCTATGTGCATATCTTATTTGTAAAATGTGTATATATATAAATATAATAATCGTAAAACGTCATAATGTTCTCATTATATTCTATCATGTATGTATAATTGTATATGTATCACAAATAATACACATTTTTTTTCTTCAGAATAATGTACATTATATAATAATAATATATGAGAATCTATACTAACAATGTACATATATTCAAATTCAAATCAAATATGAATACACAAATATGTGTATATCAATGAAATGAATCTACATGAAATATAGAAATAAAAATCGATGAAAAAGCACTTTATATCTGACAGGTAGATTGTTTGTATTAAATTTCAAGAATTTTGTTATTCAAATGTTTTGTATATAAGAAAATAATAAATTTAAGCTGTTTAAAAATATATAAATTTATTTTATAAGGTATATTTATATTGAGATATACATTTTAAAGAAAATTAATAAAATACTTAAATAAATTAAATTCGTCTTATTTTGTATGATAATTAATAACTAAAAAATATTCATCTAAATTGAATTCTAATCATATATATAAAAATGATATTTATATTAATAATGCATCCAAATGGATTAATATTTGATTTGGATTATATTCTAAAATAATGTGATTCTGAACAGTTAAAATCTTTGGTTAGATAATTTAAAAACTCATTTCGAATTTTATATATTATTTGGGGTTTGGTATTCATTATATATACCATTTAGTTCTTGTACATGCACTTTATTATATGTCCTATAATTTTGCTCTGAAAATCAAACATAAATAGATCTGGTATATATACACTAAACGCCTTTCGAATATACAAATAAACTGGGTTGATCAATGAGTTGACGGAACAGAAATGAAGAGATGGATTTATAATGGTTAAAATGACTTTATTTTTTATTATAATCTCTGTCAAATTCAATACAACGATCCGCCGATTTATGTATCCGATCTCTGTAAGGGTTTTGTCGGAATATGGACAAACATTTTTTCATATTTTTAAAAATAGACTAGCGGGTTAAAAAATAATTTATTATATTTCATTTGGCACCATAAACATCGAATTTATAAAACATTCCCCATCCCCTAACTCTTAAGAACCAATGGATGGGGCCACGGCATACTGTTTTTTTCAAAGTTTTACTTTTGTACTACCAATGATGATATAATGGGGTACTACCAAATGTACATATAATTTATTTGAAGTTCGATTTGTAGCAAAGTAAGTTTGATGTTTCCTTGTTAGAATAATTTTAAAATTCAATCAATTTCTGATATTTCATAGAAGGAAATTGTAATTCACCGCGTTGGTCAAAAGATATAGTCGGCTTTATTCGTGCATCAAGAATTTATATAATTTATTGTTATAATATAAATATATAATTAGTCATTTTTTTAATATACCGTATATATAATAAAATATAGAACAGAAGATAAGAAAATATTATTTTTAGTTTAATATAGGATTAATTTGTGGTTTTGTGTATATATAATTAATTAATTTAATCCATATTTAATGAAGATTTTTTTATTATTTCAAGTTATATGCATAAGCAGCATTGATTGTATTTTTTAAATTTTCTTTATGTTATGTTTATAAATAATGCGAATTTCTTCTATATATATAGTATACATAAAAATACATTATTTTTATTATCTGTTTTTGAAATCTTTTATTTAATTTATCCTTTTAACCTTTCATCTTTTATATTTGGTACTTATTATGTTTGTTGTAGATGTATGCTATTCTATATATGATATAAGAATTGCTATATAGATTGCTGCAAATAATATTTGCTAAAAAAGTAAGTGGGTGTATGCTTACTAAAAACCATTTGAATTTTATTAGGAACTGAACTTAATGGATGTCCACAAATATTAAATGGATATATACACAATTTTAGTGCTTCTTTCTTTAGTTTTGACGTTTCTAGATAAAATATATATTATTAAAAAGATAAAATTCACTTAGATAAATATTTTGATTTGAAAAAAGAAATTTAGCAGAATCTCATCGATTACTTGCAGAATGTTATAGTGATCAATCTCCATTGCACACTTCAGATAAAGTTGAGTTGAAAGTAATCAGTTTGATATCTAAATCGAACAACGTGCAGGACAGCCGGAAAAAAATTCAAAGACGATGAATTGCAAATCGTATTGCGTGAAAACTCAGTTCTGACGTTAGAAGAACTTGAAAACGAGCTAGCAGTAACTGAAGCATCTGTTTCCTAACGTTTACATGCCATAGGAAACCATAGGATAAAAAATGTTGGAAAATGGGTACCGACAATTCATCTGAAATTCTCGTTCATTTCAATACGCCACCTATTTTGTGTATGTCATGCAATAAAATAAAAAATTTCTCTAGTGTATTGTAAATCAGTGACGAAATGTACGAAATGTACGAGAATTCTGAATAAAGAAAAAGTCATTTGTAAACCCAGGACAACCATCAAGATCACATTCAAATTGGAATATTCACGATTCATAATGTAATGCTCTGAATTTAGTTGGATCAGCAAGGAATAGTATACTACGAGTTGCTGAAAGCAAACAAAACTGCCGATGTTTACGCAAACGCCAATTGAAAAAGATTGATTGCTGAGATGTTGCGAAAAAGTAATAGCGAGAAATATTCGCAAATTTTGCATGATGACGCTCGGCCACATTTCGTACAGAAACCGTCAAGGGAACCCTAATGCGGCTCAAATGGGAAACTCTTCCTCAAACAGAATGCTCTTCAGAAGAAAATGCTAATTCAGATTACCACATGTTTACAATTTGAGTCGTGCACACGCTTCCTATATATGTTGGAGAAGTGCGAGAATGGGTAAACGAATTGATTATTTCGTTTTATCGAGATGGTATCGCAGCCATGCTGCCAGAAAGATGCACAATGAAAGCGATATTTTTGCGATATATTTTATAATATTTGGAATAAAATACATTTTTTTAACAACAAATGTTTTTGATAAGCCTTTATCAGGCGGGAATTAAGTTAAGCTCCTAATATTATTATTTTATTTTGCGAAAAATTGAAAATTACTTCAAATGATAATCCAATTAAATCAGGAAATGCACATATTTTTTGTTAACTATATCCGGATACAATTTGGTAACTATTTTATTATCAGATTAATTCCGCCGGTAAAATTATTTTTTCACCAAAAAGAAACTTGTAGAATGGATGTGTAAAAAAAAAATAAACATCATCATTATTAATTATTATACAAAGATGAGATGGTGATTAATTATAAAGGATATAATAAATTATTATGTTTGTGTACAAATATTTATAGATAAAATATTTACTATATAAATTATGTATTTTTTATACTGACAGACTGAACCTTTTTCTCAAAATTTTTGTATATTTGTTAGTATATAAACATGATGTATAACATATCGATGTTATATATACATTCATCTTTTTTAAAATAACATACAATACATATATTACACATTAAATAAAATTTTCATTTTTAAAATACAAACTTTTGTATATACAATACATATAATATTAAAAAACAAAAAAGATGCCAAACATTTTTCATCTGAAAATTTACAAATTGGCAAACATTTGCAATGTTCTTATGCATGTTATGTACGTACTATATCTATATACTAAACAATAAGAATTAGATAAATATTCATGGATAAATAAAAGAAATATATATGTATAGAATTTTCCATATATTTATTTATTTATTTATATATACACATACGAAAAGGAATCGAAACTGACGAAATATTAGACCAAATATATAGAATAATTTTATGGGAAAATGGCGACAGTATTATTTTTTATTTTGTTTGGACAGACAAAAAAATGATAATATAAAATATTATTATTATTATTATTTAAGTTTTTTTTACTTTAACCGCTTCTTCTTTAATTTATGCTTTGCTGTTCTATATATTTTTTTATTTTGATATTAATTTAATTTTATACTATAAATTTTGTATATATTTCGATTTTTTATTTTTGTTGTATATATGAACATTTTTAATCTAATGAAACCGTATATAAAATAATTATATGTCACAAAACTATATATGAAATTTAAAGTAGAAAAAAAAGACTATGTGGGATTATATAACTATATGATATACATATAGTACCACTTTTTTTCCTATTTGAATATAATGTATTTATAAAACCAAAACATAAAAAGAAAATATACTAAAAATATATTTACCTCTTATAATTAATACGATATATGTATGACGAAACGAATATACAAAACAATTAAAGGAAAATTTGTAGGTATGGTACTTATAAAATAATTATATATCAATAGCGTTTTCTCCCTTTAAAAAACTTGGAGGTTCAACGTACAAAGTGATTATTATTTCGGTCTTTGAATTACCTGTGACAAAAGCATGATTTTATTTATAGCAAATCAATATCTGATTGGAGAAAGTTGGAAAGTGTGCCTTTACTTCTAGGGTATCTTTATAAAATCACTTCTAGGGTATAATTGTTACATATGAACCGATGTATCAATTACGACATGATATAGTTGAGATCCAAACATTAATTTTTACTGATCCGAAATGAAACTATAACAATTTCCATTGAATTATTGGATCATAGACGATCAGTAGTTTCAATGGGCAGCTTTGACAGTGGTTTAAACCTCATGAGTTATTTTTTCTTTCTGTTTTTCAGTTTAAGTTTATTTTCTCAGATGTTCGATTTCATAAATTAATCCTGCGTAGTGGTGCGCAATTGATAAAAATGTCAACCCAAAATCTTACAACCCAAGATCTTACAAAATTTTATAGTTTCTAATCGTACTGAAGACATATAATATGTTTTGTTATTTTCGGTTGTTTTCGAATTGGAATTTTCACACAGAGTTACATTTTTTACCATGCGGTTGGTCGTACGGCTAATTACGGACACCGTAAAAACCCAACAAATTAAGAAAGTAACAACCGAAGGCTGTTATTGGACGCTTAAACCAATTGTCGGTTGTAATGTGAAATTTTTTTTTAAATTAATCCTTATAATATTTTCACTATTCAAGATCACTTAAATGTATTTATTATGCATAATAGGTGATTAAGTGATTTCGTAACGGGTTAACGGCAATAGAATTCCGAGGATTTCCGGTTGATAAACCGATTCTGCCGTATTAACGAACGTAGTAAATAAAATATATTAGTAACCGCATATGTTGTTTAAATAATATAATCTTAATTAATATAATCTTAGTGAATATAATCTTGATTAATGAATATAATCTTAGCAAATGAAAACTGTCTGTTGATAAAAAAGAAATTTGATTAAGGTTCATATTTATTCGATTTAAAAATTTTATTTATAAAATAATTGTTTGCCATAAATTCAAAGTTGATATGCATTGAATGTGGTAGCATATATAGAAGCAATGTAAGTCATATAAAAAAAAAGAATAATACTAATTTATTTCAATGTTTGAATGTAGAATATATAAGAAAGAATGAGTTTGTATAGGAGAAAACTAGAAGAGAAATATCCATACCGGCCCTTACATCCCCTTTGCTGTGCTATATATGATAGTAAATAAGCATAGGGAAATTAGTATGATGATGGTTTAAGCAGATCATTGAACAAAAAAAATACCACATAGTAGACGATACAGTAGAGTGGAGAATATTTTTGGATTTGTTTTTAATGCTGTATGTGAGTCTAGTATATAATCAATATTCCGAAAATAAATTGTAAAAATATAAAATAGTCAAGCACACTTATGGCAAAGCAATGTTATTCAAGGAAATCTTTGAATCTCGAAACGCACTGTATATAAAATGAATACAAATGATTTTATATTATTAAAAATATATTGAGGTCGTATGTATTTTTGATTCTAATTATTTAAAGGAAAATTTCTTCATAGTATTGTTGCATTTCGAAAATAATAAGATTATTAAATTATATATTCTCAAATATTTTCAATACACCTAAATGGAATACAGGATTCCAAAATGAATGCTAATATGTTTTAATATTTTTATGTATTTAAAATTTAATGAAAATGTTAGGATATTTTGAATGTTATTTTTGGAATTTCTTAGGCGTTTTAGAACTCCTTAAACAATACCAATATACGTCTCTGATATATTATGTAGGTAGGTATATGTAGAAGGAAAATAAAAGTTTAAATGTGAATCGCATAAATATATATATAGTAATTGAAGAAAAGGAAAAAATGGAGTTAAAAGAAAATTGTATACATTGCTTTTTTTTTGTTTTATACCTTTTCATTTGTTTGTATAAATACAATTTCAAAAATACAGAGTAGGACAATGACTTAAAAACACTCTGCATTTTTTTTTATTCTGATCATCATCCATTTATATTCTACTCTATTTATTTATATAGGTATATAAACCGCAATCGTCATAAATTTACCTATATACATTATATACATAATGTTACATAATTTTCACACATATACATACAAACACACACCCACTCACTATACATATAGTAACATTTAAATATACAAGGGAGAAATTTACAAACAATTTTTACATACATACATTTTATACTGTTATACGCAAATATCACTTACAGCAATAAAATACTTAAAAATTTTGTAAATTGTATAAATGCAAATATGAAAATTCAAATGGAAAAATAATAATAAATTTAAATCTCTATATTAAAAAAAATCTAAACAAATTAATAATCAATTTAGTGTAAATGTAATTTTTTTAGATTTTTTTTCTTCTATATATATATAGTATAACGAAAACCAAATATTTCAATGTATACTTAACATTTTTTTCAAGTATATATATTTATATATAGGTTTTATTTTATCTATATATACGAGTATATGACCTAATATATACATATATATGGTATATGAAAATTGTGTATCCATTGTGCGTTGTAAATTTCCAAATGAAATGTAATATATGTAATGTAATGTAAAATGAAAATGTATTGAAAATAAAAAAAAAACAAAATTATGTAATTTATTTTAAAAATAAAAAACATAATATTTGATAGATATATAAATAAATTTACCAAAAATAAATTCCTTTTTTGCTAAATTATTTGTGTTGGTTTTTTATTTATTTTTTCACTTGAAAAGATTCTTTTTAACACTATAATAGCAAAAAAAAAACAATTTTTTTCTGTCTCTATACTGTATATATAAATTTCAGCACAAAAGTTTTAACACACAATACGCGTTCAACTATTACACTGAATTGAATATGGAAAATGTCATCCCTTTTGCCTTTTCTTTTTTTTTCATTTTTACAAAATACTACTACTACTACCGGAATATATTTTTCCATCTAACACACAAGCAAATATATACTAAAATATAAAGGGTACATTTTCCTATAGAAAACCACTAATTGAATGTGAATTTTTTAGATAATAGATTTTTGGGGGGTTTTGGTTTAATTTAAAATACATACTATAAATGATAATCCAATCATTATCAATAACAGTATTCTATAGTCGAAAAATTATTCCGAAGAAAATGAGTGGAAACAGTTTAAGCCCTCTAGGACACGTAGTTCACATTTCATTATTCTCAATTTTTATTTACACCTCCAAGTGATGGCCGGTTGTCAATGCATCATAGAATACAGCTAAGTAGCTACTTCGAAAACAATAATTAATGAATAATGAAACAATAAAAAAATATTCCGATTTTATGGTTCAGGTAGGCACATGCTGGATGGTTGTGAGAAATGCGCAATGCCGTAGCAATTTTTGTTTTGCGAGAATGTGGTATAAAATGTTTCAACAACTGACAACAAATATTCCTGTGAGGAAAAATGTTTATTTGTGATATAAAATCGTCTGTAATCCTCCTTCTTTGAGGCCACTTTATTACTTGGGTCCAATAAGTTCGACCAGGCACAATATGATTTTTAGTAGACGAGACGGGAGAGCGCTGATAAAACTAAGAGACTCTGCTGGGGGAGGCCAACGAAAAGCAAAGCGAAAAACCTTCAATGAGTTTAATAATCATCAGATCAGATAGAAAAGAACAAAATAAAAAGAAATGAACATTTTAAAAAGCGATTAGAATCTTTTAAAACAATTCCTCCCATTAAATAATGTGTTTTAAATCGGTTTTTTTTTTGTTTAATTTTTTGATAATACTTTTTAAATAAAACACCGGTCACTTTACAAAACCTCCACACTGGGAAAAGGCCTTTACAGGAGAAGAAGTGGATGTTAGCAGGCACATCTTCGAATGTTGGAACCGAAATAAGGATGGAGGGATTGCTGTGATTTAAAGTTAAATTAAACATGTCATGTTTAAAGACCCATCCATCTAAAATGCAATTTGGACAATTTTTTGAACCAATTTAAGTGATGTTTTTATTCTTCTTTTCGGTTTCAGTTTTTTTTTCAAATCTATTTTAAAAATTTCATAAATTAATTCACACATAAGAATCATATGTTATGATAATTTAAATGTATTCAATCCATGATTTAAGATCGTCACCTTGTTAATGCTTTTTGTTTCGGCCCTATACTGTAACAGAATTCGGAGGTTTTTTGAACGCTAAACTCATTCTGTTTGTCATCGTAACGAACAACAAAAGAAAGATTCATTGAAAGAAAGTGAATATGTATTTTCTTGAAATTATTTTCCCATTCAATATCTAATAAACTGCCATAAAAAATATAAATGAATTTTCTGATTCTGAAGCGCATGATTCCACATAGAAATTTATCGATCGAACCTTTTATTTTCACTGTACATATATATATATGTATAATGTATGTATATATTTGGATTTTGAATAGAGGAAAAATTTTTATAATATATAGGTAAAAGAAAAGCATAAATAAAATAACTTAAGAAAGGTATGTGTAGTATCCAAATTAAAAAGGAAAATTCTCTAAATATATATATTTTAGTTATATATATATATAATAATTTGGAAAGCAAACATTTGATAACAAAAGTAAAAAATGGCAACAATAGTTCAGTAAATTTTGTTTGTATTTTTCTATTTATCTTTCTCACATTCATACGAGATATACATATGTTAATAGTTCTATTGATTTTTTTTCCACGAATAAATATATGCTTACCGAATTATACTTATATGTAACATATAGGAAAATGATTTATATACCACCGTCCTTTTATATATATTAACGCATAATTATATACATATAATATATCCTTTTGTTCTTCTATGTTCCAGGTGCCATCTCTTTGTCATTTTCCTCATAACCCATCATGTATTGATTGTGATATATAGGGATTTAAAACAAATTTCTTTAATTTTTTTCGATTTATTTACTACTAATTAATTTGCCTAACTGATTAATTAATTTTTTTTTGTCTTAATATCTAAAGATACAAAAATATGAGTTTCTAGGCTGCCATAATGGGATTTTTATTATGAATATTTAGATATTTTTTTCAACCAATCAAAATTTGCCCAAATATATATTGTATATTGTATAGAGATTTAAAAAGTGTGTATATGATGATGTATTATCGAAATCTTTACCACTTATCGGTATCATCGGATGCAAATAGTAATGCGAAAACATTATATAGAATATTCATTGTTCTTCTTAAAGGCTAATGTACACTATTGACCAGTAATTTCTTGCCCTATCTATATTAAAACTTTATTTCAAAAAAAATATCAAAGCAATGGTTAAGAAATGATTTTCATGTTCTATAATACTGCTGTATAAGTAATAATCTTTACAGGTCATCTTTCTTATGTGTTATAATAACGGAATCAACCGCAACTAATTATATTTAGGTTTAAGGTACCCGATTTCTAACCCGTGCTGATTTTTGTATACCTTTTTGATAATGCGATCTATTGTTATATTAAATAAAATCGTTCAAGATTTTTTGAGTTAAAGGTACGTTTTAAACAATTTTCTTTTATGAAAGATCAGAAACTATTTGTATTTCCAAAAATCTAATAATTGATTTTGCAAACGAAATTTAAATAGCAAAATTAGGCCGGAAATTTACAGAATTAATAGTTCAGAAACATTTTTTTGAACACCTCCAAATTCCATTGTCATGATTCCGTGTACCGAAATGACTTAATAGATGAGGAATCTATGATGCATCAAATACATTTAAATGATTTTGCCTTGTGAAACGTATGTGCTAATTAATTTAAAAATCAATAAGAATCAATAGTAATTCATTTGGTTTCAAACAATTGTCCAAATTGCACTTCAGGTGGATAAGTCTTTAAATAGGAAAAATGGTTAATTTAATTTTAAATGAATGATAGTCATAAGAAGGTGGAAAAACTAGTACTGGGAGGCTGTTCCATAGTCTTGATGTTCTTGGAAAAAATTAATTTCCAAATCTGTTGGTTCGAAAAATGTTAATAAATACTGGGTATGGAATTATGGATGTGCCGTTTGAGAATTTCTTGAATTATAAGAAAATAATTATTTCTCCAAAAAAGGTTCGGGAAATAATTTTAAATTTCAATAGAGCATTCAATGTTTCTAAAATGCACAATAAATCTATTGATTGTCTATGATCCAATAATTCAATTGAATTTCTTATACGTTCATTTCTGATGAGCGAAAATGCAAGTTTTAGATCCTGTCATTAAGGCGGAAATGTAAGAATTGCACTCCGAAGTGGTCTTATGAATATAATATATCTTATGAATATATGAATATATAGTGCTAAATTTTCCGAGTTTAATATGGCTTAGATTGTGGAATAAGAGTATTATTTATATAATTATTGCGTCAACATTTATGGATCGTTGGTTATGATAAAAATTATATCGGTCTTCAGCCGATCATGTTGTTGTTCCTCTCTCATTGTCATGTTTGACGGTATTTCTTATGATAATAATATTCTAAATAATTTGAGTATAACAAACAAACAGCTATAAATAGTATAGATTATATCGTTATTAGATTGGGATTTCCCCGTTTTAAATTATTAGTATTATTATGGTTACATAGTTTCATTATTTTTCATATCTTATTTTTGATGTTTCACAAAACTGTTAGAATGCTTTACTTGAATATGTTTTTCATCTTTTATTCCATTCTAAAGACATAACTTTTTAGACAACACACATTTTTAATTACAATTTATGGAATCGCGCTTTAGTAAAACCATTTTTCGTTCCTTAATTCAATTTGAAAGCAATGGTATGAAGTTACTATTGTAACGGTATACTATAGTAAAAAACGATTTTAAAAATTTGAATATTACTTTATTGCATCTATATTTTATCATATTAAAAATAATAGCTCCTCTACTAAATTTTTTCTTTATGATCATATATTTTGAATGTATCTCGCTGGAAATGTTGTATAAGTATATGATTGTATTAAAATTGTATATGTATAACTAATATATCATTCGGATGTATGTATATTTGAATTTGTATTTAAATGTACACGGTTGACTGAATACCTGAGCACTCGCTGTACAGGTAAATCTGTTGTTTTTCATTATTATTTTTATTGTTACTTTGTTTTATACTATATATAGTTAGTTATTTATATATACACATAATATAAGTATGTTTTTTTTATTTTAATATTATTAACACATATACAAGAAAAATATACTGTACTCTTGCATGGTTAATGTATGTTAACCAAAAAATGTTAAGAGAATTATATTATTATGTATATAAATGAATATTGAATAAATTATTAATCAAATGAGTGTATTATAAATCTCAAGTCTCAACTTTTAACTTCAGTTTCAGTTGTACGAAGTTCTTTTAAACGAAATGTTATATTAGTTTTATAGGATTATTTTATTATGTGATTCGCTGTGAGAATTACCTTTACAATTTGGTTATTTTAATAAAGCGAATATTTATAAATAGCTGTGGTGATATAAAAAAAATTAATAATAACACGTATTTAACTAAATATAATATTTATACGGTAATATATTAAGCTACATTTTTAAAATTAAAAATTTTATTTATGATTTGACAATTAAAAGAAAGTGTATAGTTATTTAGTTTTTTTTTTACCAAAGTTTTTTGGAAGTTACAAATTAATAAAAATCCATATAAAGTTGAATTTGCCTATATTATAAATATATACGAATGTAATAATACATAATAACATTTATATATGTAAATATTATATACAAATAAAATGCACGGTCGAATATATATATATATGGTGGAATATATATATAATAAAATGCCTAACCTATACATTTGATGAAAAGTGAAACCAATGACTATATTTATTATTTTATTTATATATTACAAGAAATACATATTATTTAATATTACAATTTAAATATGAAAAAATTATTGAAAATATAAATAGCATATTTTTTTTAAATATGTGCGAGTTTAAAATTACGATGTGATCAATAAATAAGGCATTATCATATATATTAACTATATATACATTTCATGAACGTAATACACGCGTATATTTGAATATAATTAAATAATAATATTTGTATATGTAAAAATGTAAAAAAAAGCTATAAACAAAATCTGGTTTTGGGTTTCAATAATTATAAAAAAATTAAAAAAAACATTATGCAATGTAAAGCATCGTATATCATACATAAAAAAATGCCAATAGTATACAAATACTTATCAAAAATTTATTGAAAATATTTACTTGTGAAAATGCATTCATACTTAAAAAAAAATTAATCCATATGTACATGTTATTCATTACATCATAAATATATATGTATATATATAATTATATAACGGTTCGGTTATAAGTACTTAATAGGTTAAAAGTTAATTACAATTAACAAAAAATAAATAAAAGAACTAAAGTTGTTAAACTTGTACTAAAAGAGCTCATTTTTTCTATATGCATATATATATAGAGATGAATAAATAACACTACACGACTGTACTATGCAACTATACGACGACGATCACGACGGCGAATAAGAAATTCAACTAATAATCCAGACAACACAAGATATTTTTTCTTATTTCTTGTTGCTTTATTTTTATTTTTTTTTCTTTAATTTTCCAGTTTTTCTAAACCTGGTCTCTGTGTTATTGTGTTTATTACATTCTTTTTTTTTAAACTTATATTTATATATAGAAAAATGTTGCTAATATATTTTAGTTGTTATTCTATAAAATGGTTATGGTAAAATATACCATCAACTTTTCAGCTGTAAGCATATATTTTACAAAAAAAAATTAAAAAGAATACCAATTAAGTGCATTCAAATATACATGACGATATTATTGGATTTTCTTTTTTGTTTCATGGATTTCGTTGTTCAATAACAAGCAGCTTTCATGTACGTAATGAAATCTTTGCAAAAAAAAATCATCATTGAAACAAACATTTATTGCATAAAAGCATCCTTAAAATGTTTCTTGTAAATATCACATTGTCTATATATAAACTGACGATACGCAAACATTACATACGTGTAATCAACAAAGCATTTCATATACTTAAAATATCCACTGCATATATATTTATTTTGTTACACATGTAATTTAAGATTTTTCATTTTGAAAATATATTTATTTTTTTTGCATACTTGAATAAATATAATATTGCGACTTACAAACACTAATAATGTTTTCTGTTTATTTTATATACTTTGATATATGTTAAATAAATTATGATATTTATCGGGTGATAGAAAAATAATTGCGGTTTATCACCTTGCAATATATGTATTTATATAAAATCTATTTTGTTCAAATATTTCTATAATAATAACAATATTATTGAGCGCAATATCGAAAGATATTTGCGGTATGATCTTTACGATTTTTCATTTAAACAATAGAGTAGCTTTAACAATAATAATAGACAATAAATATTTTCGTGGAAACAAAATATAAGAAATAGAATCCCTGGACAGAGCGTGATGATGATGATGCAAGATTTAAAAGTATATATTTATGAAAACAGAAAATCAATAACGTTATGATGATAGTTTAAAGAATTTCAAGATAAAAACTTAATCATATATCAATACATATTCATTATTTCATCAATTATTTCCATATCGTTTTTCTGGGATCTATATTAAGTACGACACTTTTACTTGGGTTATTTGGGTTTTAGAAGTTATTTGTATAAAAATGTATTAATGACGTTTTAAATTAATAAAAACAAAATACAACCGACCTATAACCGACGGTGGATTACAGTGTACGACAATAGCCTTGTGTTATTTGTACCTTATTTAGTTGCTTTGTTTTTACGGTGTCCATAATATATTGCCTTACGACCAACAATGGACCAACTACATCATAACATTTTACATTATGTGAGAAATTCAGATTTGAAAATAAAAGAAAAATAGAAAAAAATAATTCATGTCTTCAGTACAGGATTCGAGCCCACCCGAGCTCAACATTTTGAATACATATACGCTGCATATGCAAGAAAAAGGCAATTTTCACAATGAAGAGTAGTTCTGCAAAGATAATTAAAAAAAATTGTATTTCATATTTTGAAAGCATTGCTTATGGAAATGTTTCAACTTTTTTTTTCTCTATTCTGCGACGAAGCGGCGTAAGCTGAAATAATCGATTTCATATAATTTCAGACTCTTTTTGGCAATTATTCTGTAGACCGCGTTAGGTATTCTGTGTTAATTCCGTCCGCCGGGGTAATGCAAAAACAGCCATTTTCTTTGAATCAACCTGATGCATATTAAAAAATACTGACGTACGTGATTTAACACATTCTTGATGATATTTTTCATTTTAAAAAATGCAACATCCTTTTTTGTTTTTTTTTTTTTTTTACAAAATATGCACGAACATTTCTTTGAAAAATATTAAATTTTATGAATCGCCGGTTTTTTTTTTTTACAATTTTTATGACACTGTTCTCTTAAATACGTACGTGTATGCAAAAAATAAATGAATAAAAATCATATTACGATAAGGAAAAATAAAGACGAAATAAGAAAAAGAAATACAAAAGAGTTGAATGCCAAATTATTTTTATATGGAATTTTGTGGTGAATCGTTTTTTTAAGTTATTTTTTACGTTTTAGAGTGTATTATTTTTATAAAAAATAAACAAATTATTGTGTAAATATTTATTTAAACGTATTAATTATAATACGTATATTTATATATTTAAATAATTAATGAAATAATTATAGTGAAATTCAATATATTTAGACAATTAATATAATAGTATTTATCACGTATATACATATATATTCAGATTCATCAGTAAACATTATAAATTATTACCATCGGAATAATATCGCCAATATAATGGATAAATTAACGACAATTGTGTTTTTACTACTAATTATAGGATTATTTAATTATGTAA
Organism: Dilophus febrilis; assembly: GCA_958336335.1. Lineage (NCBI taxonomy): Eukaryota > Metazoa > Arthropoda > Insecta > Diptera > Bibionidae > Dilophus > Dilophus febrilis. Next base: position 16,043,087 of record OY284468.1, on the reverse strand, counting down.
GTTTAAAATATTTTTACTTTTATTATAATATCTCATCATCATAAATATATACATCACATTTACGTAATTATCATATATGTTATAAGAAGATTGAATACATTGAAATGTTTCACACATTTATATATCCAAAGATCATGTGTATATATTATATAATTATATTTTAACGAATACAATCAAATTCACACCCAGTTGTGTAAATAATTAAATATATAAATATACTCTATACAATATTGTTTAATTTATTGATTGACAGAGTCTATATTATTATTTTTTTATAGTATAAAAACACCTAAAAATAAATATCAATAAATAAACTTATATGTGCGCGTATGTATATTTATTTATAATAGTTTATGACTTCATCATGATTTTCTTAAAATTATTTATGAATTAACAACATTATAATCAATAGACATTTTTCGCAAAACATTTCTTAGAAATACGCAGAAAAATTCCGGAAGGCATAAAATAATTTTTAAGTATAAATTTGTAAGATGATATTTTACGTTTATCATAACTATATGCAAATTTATAAATTATATAAGAATATTACTTTTATGAAGAACAAATATAAAGTCATTCGATTGCTATTTAAATTCTTTCCACACAAATGAGTGACGTTCAGTGAAAAAAATTTCGTTATAATATCCAAACGATGGGAAGGTGATCCGAAAGAATCCTGAATGATCTAACCAATGGAAACAAATCTGAAACTGATTATCGTTGTCCCTAATTATAAACTTTCCGGAAAACCGATTTTTCTAAATTTGTTGTTTTGTGAATTATGACCCTGGTTTTGCTTTAATTTTATCTTTCTTCAGGTCATAGGAAAATTTAATCCATCATAAAAGAGAATTTCCGTTTTCGAGTACCGTATAATTTATTTTTTAGACTGTGGGACTGTGGGATTATAGCGTTTACCCTTACATGTTTTTACATATGGAACTTGGCGAGGATGGTTTAGGGAAATGTTTTTATGAAACAAACTGTATGTCTGTCTGTTTTATTCTCTGATCATCGAAAACCATTTTTTACCTCAAATGCAATTGAAAAAAGAAGCTTAAGTTAGAACAGTACCATTATTCGCTCGCCAATGACACATGTTTTATTAAATTTATCGATATTAAACTTATCGGTATTCGACATATTAAACTTTAGGCAATTTTTGAGGTTTAGTAACATTAAATATATTATACAAGCTTTGGAATATTCGTACGTATCCTACATGATTTTTTTTACCGTTCGCGCAGAACAGAAATCTCCGATATAAACATTTTCCCTTTTTATCTAACCTCTATCTATAAAAATGGCAAGTGAATTGTGTAGACACAAATCAAGATATTTCTAATAATCCTTTGAGTTTGCTTGGGAATGGGATCCAGTCGTGATATTGTGAAAATGTGAAAAGAAAATGTTTGAAAGGATTACCTCAAATTTTATTCATATAAAACAAACACAAAAAAGCCAAATTTTTAGCAATAAAAGCTCGTGAAACATAATAAATAAATAAATTTAAAAATATGAAAATTTCAAAAAACGTATTTATTTACCATAAAAGTGCGTAATAATACATAAATTTCAAATTATGAAAATTAATTTTAATAACTCATTTCGAATGCACACTTAACTAAATATTGATTGTTTTTGAAGTTACTTTTAAAATGGTAATGACGCTTTTTTTAATCTATGTTTTTATTTTCAAAATTCAATGTACCGACTTTATGCTCAACTGCCATTACAAATTTAAAATTGGTTCATCAATCAATTCTTTTCGTTTCCTAGAAATAATTTTGTATTTGGGAACCAAATCAACTCCCATTGCGAGTCATCTACCAGGATAGAGCAAATCAACGTACAGATAATATAAGAAAATGAGGTTTTCTAAATAAAAAATACAAATATATAAAAATTGTTTGGACCAATTTTGGATTAAAAATTATATTATGCGAATATATTTATATGCAGTTTAAATAAAGCAATTTTAAAGTGTTTTTTTTATTACCTAGTCATTTATCTATTTATATACCTGTATAATTCCTCAACATTAAATGAATACAAAATTAAATTTTTGCATAAATAATTTGAAATCTAAACCATGTGTCGTCGTTATATTTATAATTTCAAATGTTTTGTTGTCTTCGCGGTTATCTTAAATAATATTAAATTGTGTGAAAATTAGTTTTATTTATGTTAATACATTTAGGAATTTGTTCAAAATTTATTTTTATTTTTTATATCCCCCTAACATACAATGTAAATGTCCAATATGTTTACCTCATTTAGAAATTAAATATAGTATGAAGTAGATGAATTTGTTTGTTTTTAATGTTTTAAAAACGTGTACGATTTTTAAAATTTATTAACCTATTATTAATATACTCGAATTATATGAATTTTAAATTATGTATACCTCTATATCTATTTGTTTGGCATAAATTACATAATATTTCCTGTCCATTGAACACCATATTGTTGTTGAAATTGTATTAAAGAAGTTAGATTTTAGAAAACCAATTCGATTCAATTTTCTACATATTCATACGCTGCGTTACACCTGTGATGTATAATTTTCTGTATAATTATTCTTATTATTTATTCTTTTACAACAATCAATATTCCTGTAATTCTATGCAATATTTCTTTGAAAATTAACCCTTTTTGATATAGATCTTAATAATGTAACGACTGCGTTAATTTAGATTTAAGCAATTGTTAAACTAAAATTGTTTTTTTTATTCCTAAAATATATATTTATATACAAACACTTTAGATGCAAATATTCGAATTAAAAACATGCAGAGGCTGTAAAATAATTCTATATATAAATTATTAAATGTTTAAAAGTAAAAATTCTGTGGGTTTAAATGTAATATATAAAACTATTTTGTTTTGAATCAGAATAGATTTATATATACAATATATTTACTAAATTATAAATATTTACGACCTTGTGCAATGTCGCCCATATATTATAATTTGAATACAATTACACGATTATTTATTTTTTTTGTAAATTAATTTACCATTAAAATATAAATGTAATATACCAGAAAAAAATCTGATGATTTCATGTAATAATTTATATCTTATATATTTTGTTGTTTAAATCAAACGTAATAATAAATTTTAATTTTTTAGTATAAATATGAATAAAAATTTAACATCAACTATATAAAAACATTGGTGGAGTATATACACAATTACACATATTTTCAAATTATATACATTTTTCATATATCGTCAGCATCTATTAATCTGATGATTGAATTACAAATATATTGAATGTGTAAAAAATTACAGGGTTATTCACTATTAAATATATATCATTCATTATACTATATATATAATTCACTAATATATATAAATTATTCAAAATTAGATATATATTATTCAAAATTAGATATATATTATTCAAAATTATATACATATTATTCAAAAATTGTATATATATTATTCAATTGTTTATATATATTATTCAACAATTTATATATATTATTCAATAATATATATAATTATTAATTATATAAGTATTGCGGTTCTAAAATTCATTTATACATAATATGAATGAATAAAAACCACTTATTCTTAAAAAAACTCTCCATTAAATGATTTCGCCATGTATGAATTCATGTGATTATAAAATCCTTGTAAATTGATAGGATGATTTTGTAAAACATTTTGTACAGTTCTTTTTAAATCCGCATTATTTTTAGGTATTGGCCGTTGTTCATGATATTTTGCTTTAAAAGCAGAAAAATACTCCTCAATGGGATTTAGTTGTGGTGAATATGGGGGTAAAAAATCAAAAGCCACGTTGTTGGCCCTAAGCAACGATAAATTTTCATTTGTTTTATGGAACCTAACATTGTCCATTAATAATATTTTATTATTAAAGATTCCCTTGCTGATACAATCAGTTAAAAAATCATTAAAAATAACTCCATTTGCAGCACCATCAATTATTTTAAAATTTATTAATTTCTCCACTGAAACTAATGCCATCAATGTAACATTTCTTCCTTTTGGAGGCACAAGAACATTCACATCCGTATTTGCTGGTGAATACCCATACCTGAATTGCATTATTATTTATTAATAAAAAATCTCACAAACGATTATATAGAGGATGTTCACTTCAAATTCATTTCAACTTTTCATACATCAAATCAATAAACATACAAAAATCAAATAAATTTCAAATTTAATGCTGAAATGTACTATAAGAATTGAATTAAGTCAATTACTTGTAAACAATTATTTGTAAAAACTTGTATTTGTTATGGTAAAAGTTAAGCTTGATGTGTAAAAAGTTGAATTTGATATGTAAATATGAATCGGACATGGAAATGGTCGAATTTGAAGTGAAAAACATATGCACTATATGTTCATAAAATATGCGAAATACCTTTTCATGCAATGCAAATTAAATCCAGTTTCATCCAAAAATATTAATTTTGCGTGCGGTTCTGTGCGAAACTTTCGACTAAAAGTTTTCCTCTCGTTGATTATCCTTGGATCAACAATCTTATCATATTTTTTTATGACCCTTTTACGCGTGAGGTTTAACCGTTTTAATCCCCGGCTAACTGTCGGTTGTGATAAATTAAAATTTTCCGTTTGTAATTTAGTTATCATACCTGTTTGGCTTAGAAGCGGATCATCTTGTACAATGCTGGATAACTGTATTAAAACGGCCACTATTTACAAAACAATATCGATATTGTCAATTATATATATTATTGAATAATATATATAAATTGTTGAATAATATATATAAACAATTGAATAATATATATACAATTTTTGAATAATATGTATATAATTTTGAATAATATATATCTAATTTTGAATAATATATATCTAATTTTGAATAATTTATATATATTAGTGAATTATATATATAGTATAATGAATGATATATATTTAATAGTGAATAACCCAGTATTACGTATTTTTTTTTTTACAAAGATCGTCATATAGGTAATGATAAATATATACAATATATACGTGTATAGAGCAGAGTATTTCAAATTTTCATAATATTTACAGGAAATAAATATATAATTTTTTATATTCTCAAACAATTACAATAATAAAAAATCATTACATGTATGTTTTCCTATATATTCTATATAATACAGAAAAAAACACATCAACAATATTTATATCATCATTTGTGATATTGATTGATGTAGCAATTTAGAAAATAATTATTTATATACTATCAATTTAGGATGTTATATTATTGTAAATTATAAGCACCTATATTTTTTTTTAGTTCCTTGTTCCTCGATTGCGCCATTATATATTTAATATTATTTCAACTTGCGGCTTCGGTTAAAAATCGCGGAAACTAAAAGTTTGTATCATAAATATTTCATTCGTTTTGTTAAAGTATAACTGCAAGTATTTTCAAACTAAGAGAATAATATTTTCTAAAATTATTTTGTTATTCATGTATTCAATTCAAAATATATTTTTAAAAAATCGTGCGAAATTTATGAATGTTTTTTTTTCCACATGTATAAATGAATGTAAAATACTTTTATAAACAAAATACAAATATTCAAGACAATGAACTTGAAATGTAGGATTATTTACATTGTAACAATTTAATGCATAACATCCTTCAACTGCGCACTGTATTATTTTATATATGCTAAATACTTTCAAATATATACATATATAAGCCACAAGAAACCGGCCATATGTTATGATCTGGTTAAGGCCATTTTCGTGTCCTAATCTATAAGGTTATAGATAAACTCACCATGTTACCTGCACAGATTTTCATCTGTCCTCTTTCCTCTTATGCAAACTCAGCTTGCACGCAATATGCAAGGGTTGTAAATCGTTTTTCCATTTGTAATCATTTGTTAAGTTGGTAATGCCCTGCATAGATATCGCACCCTGAAATTGATAAATATAACTCAAATATTTGGATGGAAACAGATGGACGCAGTGGGACCATAAAAAGTTTTCGGGAACGATTTTTTTTCTATTTGGGACCCTAAAAACCTATATCTAAAATCGTAAATATAATATATAACTCTAAATTATATGAGAAATAAGAGGAAACGGCAGTGGTGAGGCTTGAACAATTTTGGTGATATTTCCAAAATGATCCTAAATGCGCATATATATCTAGATAATTAATGGATACTATAAATTTTTAGGAAAATGGATTTTTCTAAATTAACTACTTTTGGCCCTGGTTTATTTTTCAATTTTTATTCTCTACGAATAATTTAGAAATTCAATCAATATCTGATATTTCATAAAATAAAATTGGAAAATCGACCTTTTGCTTCAAAAGAGAGATAAAGGTATACATTTATATGTATTTAAAATTTAATTACCATTCAAACTAAAAAATTTTAGATCTGCAGGTTTGATATAAATGGAAAAACTTTTCAATCCAGTATTTCACATACGAATTCAAATAGTTTTTTTTCATATTATTGTGGCACGTAAAATTTCAGCTGACTGGTGATAAATTTAATCTACCTTTGCTCCTGCTCACATGTACTTCTTCCTTTCTCAGTTGTTGACCGGACAGCATTTTTCAGGTAATATTTATTTAGAAGATACGAATTATTATGATTCATATACCGCATCATATACACCAAATAATCATCAAAATAATGCTTATTATTATTTTAGAGAATTCATTCCACATTTTATTTATTCATTTTTTTTTTAAACAAATAAATGCTATCTTTTCATAAATCAAATCAAGGTGTGTCAGTTTTATGTATATACAATATACATATATGACAAAAATAAATATATAGAATAATATAGAAGAACTCAATAAACATATAAAGACAATGGTTTTTATACGTGTTTTGATTTTAACAATTTTTGTTTGTTTAATTCTTATTTATATACTCATCGTGTTATGTACAAGTACATGCATATGTTATGTAAATCACATATCAGCAGAGGTATATGCATCATAAATGTATGTAGAGTCGCATTTATAGTAAAATATTTTCTATAAAAACAGATATAACTTCTTTTTTGGAAAAATAATTTAAATATTATATAAATATAAGGTTGATTGTTTTACTGATATAATAAATATAGGTACTCGTTACTCATATATTTATAAATACAATAATTTTGAATCATTTTATCAATGCAATCAAATTTATATTATATATTATTATTAGGTGAAAAACTTAAATCTTAATTTTTTTTGGTAAAATTGAAGCGATCCCTACATCAATAAATTTTTACACTTCTTGAGCATTTTTCAATCGTGTACCATTTTAAATAATTTAAGAGTTATAAAGCCTTTGAAAACGCCACCACATTTCGTATACATATATCTGCGATATATGCGACAATTAAACGAAATTATAAATAAAAATTCCAAATTCAAATTTTATAACATTATCAATGTAATTTTTTTAAAATTGCATTAAAATGCAATAAAAAAACAAGCAATAAAAAATTAATTTATATTCGAAATGAATATAAAAAATTGCAACCTTCTTATATTATATTTATATAAAATCAAATATATATTGTATATAATAGTAATAATGAATCGAATATGGTTTGTATTTATATACTTATACTTATAATACGTAAATAATTTATTTATTAAATTTTATATTTAAATAAGTTAATATTCAAAATATGTATTTATTCAATTTGAATATTCCAAAGAGATATTGAATATTGTGTATATAAACATAAGATATAAACACAAGGTTTTGTTTGATTTTTTTTTTCATTTTATTATTTGTAGATTTACATATTTTAAATATAATAAATGATACAATGAATAAAAATGTATTAAATTTTTGAATAAATAAATTAATTTTATTGTTGGAATTGATAATACATAAAATAAGAAATATTTTTTCGGTGTAATGGGTAATAAAATAATTCAATATATTTAATATGGAATCATTTATCATTCTTCATCTTTCGTTATATTGTATATCTATTTATATTGTAGTGATTGTAGTGCTTGTATAGTGATGAATATTTATGATCCTTGAAAAAATGATGTGTAAATAAATATATGGTAACATATATTTATTTGTTCAATCGATGAAACCTATAATCAATACATTAGGTCCAAATATAAGTTGATTCAATAAATTTTGTGATAACAGTTTATAATTTGATTTGATTTGATTGATCGAAATATTATTCAAATTGAAAAAAGTTACTATATTTTATTAATAACTCTGTGGTGTAAAAAATGTTAAATGTTAAAAATGCCAACCTAAAATTCTAACGAAATTTTGGGGTCGTGGGTTCGATTCTTACTGTATGCATAAAATATGTTTTGTGTTTTCGGTTATTTATCGAATCTGAATTTTAACACAGAGTTGTATTTTCCGCTTGCGGTTGGTCGTACGGCTAATTACCGACACCGTAAAAACCACAAATTAAGAAACTAACAACAGAAGGCTGTTGTTGGACGCTAAAACCAGATTGTTGGTTGTATAGCGAAAAAGTTATTATTTTACTATATTTTATATTTCATCAATTCTTAATTATTTATTATATAAATTAAGGTGGTGGAGTATCTGAATTAAATATTCTGATTCATTCATAATACAGTTCAAATAATGAATTCATAATGTATATTATGCTCCAAATTTATTATGGAAATAATATAACTGTTTATCTTTATAACCGTATAACCGTAACCGTATTGGGTATATATATGTTTGATCGCGATCTATATATGGACGAAGCGAAAAAATGTGCACTCATATTTTCAAAAGGATACAAACTATTTGTGTATTACAGTCCTAAGTTTACTTAAATTTTTGATTACTTTACATAATTTGAAAATACAAATAATTTTCGATGTTATATAGAAGAAAATCCTCCCATTAGTTTAAAAGATGAAAGTTTAAAAGTAGAACAAATTTGTCTCATTTTAAAGAAAAAGAAAAACCAGATCATTCTGTAAATTATAGAACTAATTTACCATGTTGGATGGTATTGATTCAAAATTTTGATTTTCAAATATATATATTCAATTGTTTTTGTGATAATTTTAAATGAAGACTGTTAACATAAAATCAATTTATGATACTACGATAGTGATTTCTTCACAATCATTTTGAACATTTTATCGGATATTTAAAATATATGAGAGGATCCTTATTAAATATTGCAATAGGATTTCTTGGGCATATTGCTTTAGAATTGAGAATTTTTTCTAAATGATTACTATTTTTAGGTTCATATTTTAAACGAAAATATTTTCTAAATCAAACTCTCATATCGTGAAAAATTTCGTTGTTGAATTAACCGCGGCAACGACACTATGAACGAAAACTGTTACACTATATGCTACATAATGTTGCATTTTGTTGATACATGAACGCATGTAATTAGAATTTAACCAGATATTTATAATAAAAAATTGAGATTTTGGCACGTTTATCCATAATATTTTGTATTGTATGGAAATTTTTACCAAATCAATTACTGATTGTGGTTTCTGAATAATTCTTTGACAATTGTTTTAATTTTTAATTTATAATTTGTTTATCCCTGTAAACATAGATAGAATGAAATTACCTTGGGAAGATTGATTTAGAATTGTGAATTTTCATAAATGCCGACGATTTTTAGTTCATATTTTAAATAAAAATCAAATCAAACTCTGTAGCATTTCTGTAATGTTTACTAATTAATTCTAGAATGTGTACTAATAACAATATTTAAGATTAATTTAAGAAAATCCCAGTAAAATATTTAACGTAATTATTTTGATACGATTAGTTCAGAATTAATTGATTATCCAGTTTTCCACAATTTTTACAATATTTTGTAAAGAAAAAATAACGAAACACATATCCGATAATGATTTATTGACAATTCAATAGCTTTGAAAATTTTACTAGATACTTTAGAATTTATTCAAGATCATCCCTGTTAAATATAAAACTACATTACTTTAGGACTACATTACTTTAGGACTATATTAATTCAGTATATTGTTAGTATTGAATATTTTATAACGAACATGGATAAATAAATGATTAATAGCGAATTCTTCAAAATGCATTAACCAATTGTTTTCAATATTTTACTACATATTTATAATTCAAATGGTATGTGTAACATTTTTACATATTGGGATAATTGTAAGTTAATTGGTAATGAATGATTCGTAAATAATTGAGTATTTTTATAGATTTTGCATGAGTTTTAGTATATTTTATAGTCGAAAAATTTTAGGAAATCAATTTGTGATAGAAAAAATTTATTCAGTATTTATAATACATATAGAAGATCTGGAAATTTTCCAAAAATACGGCCCTATTTGATATTAAGAAAATTTTGCCATTTGATTTGATGTTCCATTGCATAGAAAAAATTGATCTAGATCAAAAAAAAGTGATCTGAGATCAAAAAAAATTGATATTTGTGTTCCATTGAAGGACAAAAATCAATTTTTTTTTGATCTAGATCAAAAAATAAAAATCTGGATTTTTAGATGGATTTACCCCTATATTTACTAACACCAATACAATTAATGTAAAACTCTCAAACAAAAATTTTTTTTATATCAAGAATGCTTTGTATATTTTTCTTGTTATAAATAAAAATATATGTTATTGTTTATTTATAAATATAAAATCAAGACAAAAAAAATCAATCTTTAATTTTGTTCCATTGAAAAGTAAAAATCTGGATTTTCCCCTACAGATCAAAAAAATTCAATGGAAAACGACATACATTTTCCAAATAATTTGTACTTTATTTAATATAGAAAATTGTTATCAAATTTCTGTTGAATATCGAACTATTGGTTTCTATCGGTCGTCGAGTATTTCAGAATTCCGAATTTTCCAAGGTTTTCACGATTTTAAGTATTGATGTTGTATATAAAATTGTATCTGTAATTTTAATTGTAATTGTAATTGTACAGAAATGCTATCAGAGTTTGATTTGATAAATATTTTTATTTAAAATATGAACTAAAAATCGTGAAAAATAGTAAAAATTTGGAATTGGACTCTATGTTGTATAGAATTAATATCATTTTAAAAACAAAAAAAAATGGTTAACCTATATTTATTTTGAATAACTCTATATGTAGTAATTAAATTCAATTAAATTATTTAGAGGAAGTTCTGTTTAAAATATTCTAACATATTCTATATATTTATATTTCATGTCCGATGGTTAATCTAAAACATATATGCACGATAAATGAATAATATTCCTAATATTTTTTTTTAATGAATTAAATATCTGTAACATATATTTGAACTAAAACTTCCTTATTATTTATTCAATTTTTTGTTTTGTTTTTATTTTGTTTAACAACATAAATGAATTAATGAATACAAATTGTGAAATTTTTAACTGTTTCATTTCTATTTTAATTATAAATTTATAGATATACGTTTTATATGATATATTTTATTACGATTATTACACTTACAGGTAAATTAATTTTACGCATTCGGTTTTTTAATTATTATAATACTTGATTTTTTTTAAATAAAACTATAAAATACCAATGTGGAGAGAGAGTATACATTTTAATTTCTATCTATAATATACTTTTTGTTTTGTTTTGTCTCTGTATTATACAATTTAATTTGAAATCTAAACATTATTATGTATATATGGTTATATATGTGCAAGTTTAGCAAAATAATATAGTAAAAAAATAAATAAATATATATCATATATTTAATAAACAAAACAAAAAAATAAATAAATAAAAAATATATATACTCGATTTTAGTAATCAGAGCATAATATACAATGGAACATGGAATGAATCAAATGAAATGATATGTACATATAGAAACAATAATATTAATAGTAATAATAATAGTGTAATATATCAGTAAAATATGCAGTAAAACAAACTTATGTATAGAAAATTGAAATTAAAAAAAAAACAAACATAAAATTGATCATTTGTTTGAATTGGTTAGTGCATTTTGGATTTTACATATTATATCTATATCTGAATGATGTATATATGTTTATATAAATTCAATACAACAAATATAAGGTTATAATAAATTATATATTATAAAGCATCGTGATAATGTGAATAAAAAGAACAATGAACTTCTACATCTTTTCTTTTGGAAACAAAGAGTTCTCGTCTATATATACACTAAAAATGTATAACAATATAACAAAAGATATCTCTATATATAAATTTGTTTTATTTTCAATTTAAATATATCGAATAATATACATTTTATATATATATAATGGTATATACCGCCATATAAAATCAATAATAAATAATCTAAATTTAATTAAATATACAAATGTCCAATAATATATTATTTTGCTATTTTGTATCAATACTACAAAAATAAATATTAAATATTTAATACGATAAAATTATATTCACTGCTTACAAAGTATATATTTTACAAAAAATACACACATTTTATTAATAACTTAATCATGAAAATTTATTACTTTACTTGCAATAAAGATTAATATAACTTTTTTTATATACCTATTTTTACAATTTATATAATTTATAATCGGTTTAATGCTTTAAATAAAAACAAAGTTGTATGTGATTTAAGTTTTCATCGTATATATAAAATGGAAATTCATTTTAACTTTAGATTAGATGCTGCTATTACGAATCGCGCAAACATTTGTTATTTTACTATAACAAATCGTAAGATTAAATCGATTTATTTGTACTGAATTTGTTAAATGCAATATGAAGTTGATTCATTTAAATAACCTAAGAATAGATTCAAGTTGTATATTCGAAAATAGAGATTGATATAAACCTTATTAATATAACATCACTTAAAAATGTCCATTGACGTTGTTGGTCAAACGATCTTGGTGACCAATCAATGTCTTCATATAAATGTGAACTAACTCGTTAATCAAATTTGGTTCGAGGTAGTGCAACGGAACATTGCACAGTTTGATTGTAAGTAAAGGTCCTCGATATTCTTCCTCTTTACAAAAGCAAATTCAATCACTATATACAAGCCAAACCGTGAATCGTTGTGAATGACTATACCTTATTCTAACATTGATCTTAGCCTTACTGTATACTATAGATACGATAAAATTTGATTTACATGACCGCATGTCCAGCCTGATTGAAATGAGTGTAATCAAAATGGTGTTGAACAAAAAAAACTAAAATACTTTATTTAAAATATTTACCATTACTATATAGTGACTTTTCATAATGTCAATTGTGCAATTGAAAAACGATCCATGTTATTCAAATTTTTTGCTTACACTACATAACAGTCTTCTATTGTTGGTTTCATAATTTGTTGTTTTACGGTGTAAAGCTAATTAGCCTTATAACCAACCGCAACCGAGCATTGTGTAATTCTATTCAGATTCTAAAGTAATTGAAACATTTTTCATTTTCATTTCTTCAGCAGAATTTGAATCGACGACCCCAAAATTTTGGGAACATTTTTATGTTTGCGGTGTTATCAACTACTCCAGCACAAAGTCATAATCATAACAATAAATAAAAACATGTATTTCAAAATTTAAAATGAGAAGTATTAATGGATAGCACTGTATTAAGCATTTAAATACTAAAAGGCTAAATTTGTGTAAATATTTCCGAATCACATCGAAATTAAGTTGTAATAGGTCTGCCAATATGGCTTAATCGCGCATTAACCTCTGTAGCCGCCTTAAATGATAACGGTTTCCGCTGATATATTTTTTTTGAACGTATTCACTATAATTATATCTTTCAGTCTTTCACTTTCTCATTTTGTGTTACGAACTAAAAGTGTAAACAACATATTTTTTTGTGTTGAAAATATCGTGTCATGCACCAGAAAAACATGATTTGCGGGGAGGTTTGTTGTTATTGTTTCATTTGAAGAAAACGAAAAGGCATAAAATTCTTGCTAAAGCTTGTGGTGAACATGCTTTACATGAAAATCAGTGCAGAAAGTGGTTTCAACGAGTCAAAGGTGGTGATTTTGATCCGAATGACAAAGAAGGTGGAAAACCACCAAAAAAAATTGAAGATGCGGAATTGCAAGCATTATCGGACGGTGACGATTGAATTGATTGATTGAATTGAATGGAGCATTGAAATAAAAGCGACCAGAATGGGCCAACAGATATGGAAAAGTTATTCTATTGCACGAAAATGCTCGTCCACATGTCGCAAAACCGGTAAAAGAAACATTGGAAGCACTCGGGTGGGATGTGTTACCACACCCGCCCTATTCACCAGATGTTGCTCCATCAGATTACCACTTGTTAAGATCGATGCCACATGTACTCTGTACTCCGTTCGACAATTATGAAGACGTCCTAAATTGGGTCGATTCTTGGATCGCATCGAAAGATAAGAAATTTTATTTGGATGGTATTCATAAATTGACAAAAAATTGGGAAAATATTGTACATAACGATGGTAATTATATCCAATAAAAATGATTTACCGTTATTACCGAAATTAAAGCGTTTTATTTAAAAAAAAACCATCGAACCATATTGGCAGACCTATTATATCCATTTTTTGATAAACATTCCAATTTTTTATTCAATTGAAATAATATTTAACGCATAAAACCATCGGATTATATATATAACAACTGTAATATGTATAGATATTTTACAAAATGATATATAGATATTTTCCAAAATATGACAATCTCTATTTTGAATATTCTTTTTCAAATTAGGTGATTTTTGGCATGTCATAATTTAAAACATAAAATGTCCATAACAAAAACAAACAAAAAATATCTTTGTTATAATGACATAAACACATTTCCAATAACCTTTATGTTCGACCTCATATACCTCCGATATAGAATAGATTTCACACTTTTATACTATTTGTATGATGAATAGAATTTGTCTAGAGTAATACTTAAGTTTAAAAAAACGTCTGATATACAAATAATATATAATATTAAAATAAACAATGCAAAAAAAATATAAATAAAATCTATCCTACACTTCTTATAAGTATATATAAATGTTTTTAATTGGAAATAAAAAGAAAAAAGATACATATTACAATTCATAGATATAGATAATACTTTTTTTTTACTTACAATAAATACAAAAAAATATTATAGGTATAATAATAAGAAAAAAAAATTAAATTTATATATGCGTATACATAAATTTATGTACACAGATAATTTTTATTTGTTTTAAAAAAATTATATAAAGGTATTTTATTTTTTAAGTCTGTTCTGTGTTACTATACAGTATGTTGTATATTTCAGTAAGACAATATAATTCTCCTGAAAGATACATAGAAAATATTGAAGAACAACAAATTTAAAATAAAAAACTTGTTTTAAAACATTTCGCGTGGGACAAGGCCAATGAAAAGCAATTTAAAATTCATGTTTTTTATGGACAAATTTTGTAATATGGAATTCAATATTTGTATTCTATTTTAACTTTAATATATTATGTATCGTTTTATAATAAAAAAACCTCTGCCAGGATATCACCCGTAACAGAATGCACGTACTGGTGACCAGAGCGGAAAATGGGTCTTAAATTTAAAATCACTAATCAACGCCCCATAAAATTTTAATATAAAATGATGTGACACACTGATATATTCCAATTCATTCCCAAGAACATCATTGGATTTGTATGGGAGCTGCTGGATGGGTTGGGATAAGAAAAAATTTCCGGGAATGTAATTTTTTGCATTTGGAGTCAATATCTTTAATATTCATTGAGATATAGGAGAAATAAAGAGTCCGGGCAAATTATCATAGGAGAGGGTATAAGGGATGGCTGTCGTACCACATATTCGAACTTAACCAGATCTACATAAAAAGAACTTATGTTGAAAATATCACCCAAATCGGTTGAGTGGTTTCCAAGAAAAAGTTAAGACAATACCAACGCGCGAGTGAGCGAGCGGAAGAAAACGGATAAAGTTTCACGTGTTCCAATTTGTGGAGAATAGTGAAAAAAAGCTCCTTTTAGATTTTTTTTCGAAAACGAATACAATAAAATGCAGTACTTATAACGTACGAGCATAATACATATATGTGTATGGTATATATAGATACAGAGTTTGTTCAATATATTCGTTCATAATCTGTTGATATAGAAAATGGTAAATTTTCAAGTCATAAAAATTCTATAATTAAAATTGTTTTAATGAAATTGCTCAGTAGTACATATGATATAAATAACTATTTAATTGTTTTCTATCAGCTAAACTATAAAGAATACCTTATTTTGTAATGTCATCAAGAACTTCCATTACAATTTTATCATACTAACAATGAATCTGTTTTAAAATTTAAATTGTTTTTTCGAATATTTTCTAAAAGTATCCAAATGAATTTTATGATTGAATTTCTTTTCTATAAAAGTGAAGTTTCATAATTGGATATCCTGTCTACTAGAAATGCATAAATATAATAAATAAAGAAATACGTCTTATATATAAAAGTAAATGCATTTATTAACTAATTTTTAACAAAATGTAATTAATAAAAATATTATAATAATTTATTACCGTTTTTAAATATGTATCGTACTATGGTACTATAACGTAAAAAGGTAATTTCTTACCATTTCGTTTTGCACATACCATGGTGCACCTACAATTTGGTGTCGACATTAATTCGCGATACATTTAGCCATCTTTCAATTTTTTCCGATTGAGTCTCGTATAAATATTGATACTTCCCTTGGATTGGAGTGTGAGGCCAGAATCACGGTATCATCAGCGAATGTTGCTATTAAGGTTTTGTTGACGTTGGAATATCTGCTGTATATATTAAATATATACTAGTTTATTTGCTGCGGTGCCGTGTTCTTTTTGATTTGAGACTTTGGTAGAAAATGATGTGTTAGCTGGTTCTTTGTATATTATGTATAATAATCCTGAAATGCGACGGAACAGTACCTTTTGTTTCGAAGTCATAATTGATTTGTTTGGTAATCCTATAAATTTGCTCAACAGTTGCGTGTCTTTATCTGAAATCGAACTGATGATTGGAGATTATTTTCCAATTCATTCAAATATAACGCGATCGTTTAAAAAACAGTCTTTCGAACACGATATTACCGGCAATAGACTGAATGGATGCTATGAACTTATTTAATTCTTCATTCAGATCCTACCCCCCTTTTGGTAGGAGAATTATTTTTGACTCCTGCCATTGATCTGGCAAGTAGAATGTTCTTAAGATTACGTTGAACATACATGTTATATAAATCACAGTTAATAACTTTGTTAACATTTTAATAGTTACCTTATCGAATCTTGGAAATTTTTAAATATAATGTTGCTTTTGTGAAATTATTGCATGTTTAGTTGTTACTAACATATGCATCTACATTGCCAATTAAAAAGCTTAAAAATAATTGCCAAAAATACTATTGGATTTGTACGCGATACTGATTCAAAAGGGTTTCCATTTTTGAACAAATCTCCATATAAAAAAAGGCACGGGATCTGTAACATAATTCGTTGGATCTCCATGGAAGTTGGTGGATGCTGGGAGGTCAGATTTGAAAAAAATCTACGATATAAAAGTTTTACAATTTTGTATTAAACCTCCAGATATCAAATTTCAAGTCAATTGATAAGGAGAAATGGAGAAATTCAATTGGTTTTAAGTAAATTAGTTTTGAAATTATTTGAGGAAGGCATACAAAAAAGTGGACAATCAAAATATGGATAATTTTCAAATGAGAAGTAGGCTGGTATGACTTACTCCATCTTTGAACTTAAATAACTAATGTTGTAAATTTCATCCAAATCGTTATTGTAGAAAAATTAAGCAAAACCAAACACGAAAACTATTGGGGAAAATAATTACATGAATGAATAAATTCAACTAAAATTCAAGAATCGCAAAAAGAGCGAAGCTGGAGATTTTTTTCTCCATATATTTCGATAGACAAATGCCAAGCAAATTCATTATTCCATAAAAATTTCGAAATTTTGAATTTTTCGAATTACGGCCATAGTTTTTCTCCAAATTGAAATTTCATCACATTTTCATCTGAAAATTCAATCAATTGGGAGATTTTAAGAAAAAAATGTGAAAATCAGCGTATTCGAAAGTTATAGTTGATTTCCCAAAAAGTGTTCCTAAACTTGTCCCATTTTTGCTGTACTGTAAATAATGTTTGTTAAATTTTGGTGTTCACTTATACAGTACCGCTATTTTCGGCTATATCTTTTGAACCAATAGACGCAATTTTCAAATTTTCTTCTATAAAATATTAAGAATTTTTCCACAACACTTTTTAAATTGTGCAACGAACAACATAAATTTAAGAAAACCCCGAATTGTAATTACATAGAATAAAAAACTTAGAAAAGTCGACTTTCCGGAAAATTTAGTTCCGTGCACTACCAAATGTTTTTTTTTTTATAAATCAGCTAATTAGACATGTGCCGTTCATTATATTCTATCCTCTTCGAAATATGGCTAACAATTTCCCAGCTCCGTATATGGAGTGAATAATTTTCACGGCCAACACGCTTGATTAGCCTCAACACACTCGAATAACCTCAATATTCATAACTTAGGTTTATTCGGAAACGGTTAATATTTATTTATATTTACTTCAATTTTTATTTTAAAAATATTTATTTAACGCTATTAAAAAACATTAACACTATGCAACAAAAGAAATTAAGAAAAACCTAA
Source organism: Dilophus febrilis (assembly GCA_958336335.1). NCBI lineage: Eukaryota > Metazoa > Arthropoda > Insecta > Diptera > Bibionidae > Dilophus > Dilophus febrilis. The sequence continues at coordinate 16,024,443 of OY284468.1, read as the reverse complement.
CCTTAGGCCCAACGTTATGCCCAACGCTAGCTCAACCGCTTTAATAATGGCAATTGTTAGTCAAGTTTTTTTTAACGCTTATCACATTTTAAAATATATATATTCGTTTATTTGATTGTATATAGGTATATTTCTTAAGATTTGCATGTTCGTTAATTTGAACGTTTAGGCTCCATAACTTTGGAACCAGGACTAATTTCAACACCTCATCTTCGCGAAACGATGTCTTATGACCTGTACTTATGATTAAACACCAATTAGATAATATTAGAGCGGACGAGAAAAGGGGCGGTTTTTTGGTCAAATTTGGTCGCACTCTGTAAATTACAGACCACACTCATATCTCTATATTGAAATTTACATATTTATTTTTTTATAACCAATAGAACAACATGAACATACGTCGCTTTTTATATAGTAACAAATGTTATTTTTATTTTATATTAGTATATTTCATTCAATGTTAAAATTGATGTTGAATTTAAAACAAAAACATACAAAAAATATGTATACATATACAGAACAGAAAATGTATTCTAATAAAGTTTAATAATTGGTTTGAGATGACAAATTTAATTTTGGAACAGATTAATAATATTATTTTTTTTAAACCAATTTTTTTAAATTAACATTTAAATATTAAAAAGTCATTAATCAATTTATATATCAAATTTATATCTTCATAAATTGTGATTAATACATGAATTTTTAATTAAAAAAAAATAACAAAAGTTCAATAATCTTTTTTCTGTCTCGAAATTATTCAAATGAAAATTGATTATCTTATTGCTAAATTCATTTTATAATGTAAATATTAAGATTATTTTTATATAATTATATTTCATCAGAGTTTAGAGAGTGATTTTTTCTTTTTCTAAATTTATTAAAATAAATATGAAATGCAACTGAAATATTATTATTATTATGACAATATATAGTTATAAATCTGTCTAATATACCTATAATAATATTATAATAAGTAATTAAAATATAGTAAATATGTAAAAGTGTGTAGGTGGGTGCAATACATAAATAATCAATTTCTATATTTGACTTATTTTTTTAAGTCATTTATATATAAGTTTTGTTATTATTTGTTGGAATAGTTTGTGTAGGAACGAATGTCAATGTGTACGTATAGTACGTATCCATTAACATTTGATGACGAATTTGTCATTTTTTTTTTCAAAATTTGTTGGTTGCATAACCAAATAAGTAAATATATCTATATAAATGGCGATATATATTATATTATTTATTATTATATTATTTATTATTATATTATATTACCTGTATTTTATATATATATAATTATATATTTTTTTACAGAATGGTATAATAACAAACATATAAGTTACTCAATTAAGCAATTTTTTTCATCGGGTAGTACTCGACCCATTTGCCTAAATTTTCATAACATAAGCTTTTATATACCCCCTTTTATTATCCCTTCCTTTGCAACATTTTCAGAAATTTCCCATTTTTTTGATTTCTCGAATATCTAAAGTTATGTTCTTGAAATTTTGAATATACTGGTTGTGTATCTATTGCCAAAAATTTCACTAACAAACATTTTTTCTGATCCTAGAGGTTTGATGAACAATTAAAAATTTGGTATTGTAGAATTTTTTCTGATACATCTTCCCATACAAATGTATTGTGAACCAATGGATTATTAGAAATATCTCGTTCTGTTTCTAAACTATTGATTTGAAATTTTAATCTGGAGGTTTGATGGCAAATGAAAAACTTTGGTATTGGCGAATTGTTTCTGATCGTACTGCTTCCGTCTACAGTGATACCAATCCATGGGTGTTTTTGGAAATTAAGTTGAATATATTAATGTGGTACATAACTTTATTTTACGGTGGAATGATGAGTGATTTTGTAAATTATAAATTTCGTACACCCTATTACCGACACCTAATCCACACCTATGTGCTTTGTTTTTCAGTTGTTTGCCTAGCATCAATGTTTATTAAATGTTTACAAAATTGATGTAAAACCCAAATTTAATCTTTATAATTATTGTTAAAAATTAAATTTTAGATAAAAAGAACTTCAATAAAATTACCAATTTTACCATTAAATTAATTAAATTAATTTTATTTCACGCAATGGATTTTACAGAGAGCTTAGCAGATGTTTTTAAATTGCCCTCAATTCTTGTACAAACCGCCAATACATATATATTTTAGAGCCCGTATTTATTTAATCTATATAATATTATTCCAAATAAAGATGTATTTAATAGAAAAAAAAACAAATTATTTAGCAAATTTTTTTTGTTTTCACTTTTTTTTTTAAATTCGTTTTAATTGATGTTTTTTTCTTTTATATATGCAAAAAATAACATTTTATATATTAATTTTTCATACAGTTTTTATATAGACTATGACTAAAAAAAATCATTCAAGTTTCATTTCCACTTTTAACTCTGTTGCAAAACATATTCATGGTAAAAATATAAAAATGAAAAAAAAAAATAGAAAAAAATGCTAAATTAGGAAAAATTAATACACCCATATATTTTATTGCATTATTATTTTCATATTAAATGTATTTCGTAAAAAGTTTTGAAAAATTTATTTATAGAGATATATCCGAAATTAAATACACAATGAATTTCAATTCAGCTTTATAATATTAATTTTATTTAAATCTTGACGACATTAAATTGGGAAGATTTATTAAAGCGTAAATGCGTATGTGAGTAAATTTATTCATAAGTGGAATTAAATATTTATAAAGAGATAACAAAACAACACTTTTGATAAATCCAATCAATAGCAGCACACACTGAAAACGGTTTTTTGAATATAATTGATACATTTTTGGTGATTTAATTCTATAACAATACGAATATAGAAAAAACTTTCTGCTAACAATTAAACACAAACAATGTAAATAATTATTGCAAAATGAAAAGAAAATTAGATGTAAAATAACGATTTCGAGACGACCAATTTATATATTATAATATTTTGTTAAATTTTCTTAATATAATTTTGTTGAATTTGATTATTAATTTCTTTATTCTTATATATATTTATGTTCTTTTTTTATTCGAATCTTTTTATTCGCTTTGTAAGCCACACGTGCAAGGGTTACTGAACGAGTACAGATAGTTACGAAATAGAATATATTAGTAATTTTATGTCTCTTGCGATTTGTTACGTTTCAACATCCTCAATTCGTGAGTAATCTCCGGGATTCGAATGGCTTCAACGTTGGTTTTGATTTTCTTTATTTGTCATATATCGTTAGACATTCTTTATTTGTCATATATCGTGATTATGCAAAGGATCGCCTCTCGACATCCCAATTATTAAATTTTGTTTGAATACCTAACCAATGCATATATGCTTATTGATAGCCCCGTAGATTAACCTTTTGCATTGCAAGATTAATTTGAAAATGATATTCAATTAACCCAGTACTATTTTTATACTTTTTACCTTTATTTGTTCAGCGTTTTGCTTAACGTGACGTTTTTGCAGTTAATTATTTTATACGTAGGTGTAATTTATTAAGAGATATTTAAGTGTAATCACTTTCAATATCGAAAAACCAATAGTGATGTGATTGATATTTATTGCCCCGTAATGCAAATGCGATAATTGTGGATTTCGTCTTATACTCAGCTTTTTTCCAATTGTCCATTTGTTGACATTATTTATTGTTATTTTCGATCTTTCGGTGACTATATAATAATTTTATTATGTGAAGTTGTTATTTTGACGACTGTGTCATGTATCATGAATGTTTTTTTCGTAAATTTGGAATATTCAAAAAAATTAACGGGTCCAACACAGTTTCTGTTTGATAGTTACGACCATGATAGATAAAGCATAAACATTTTCATTAACTCATTCGTATTTTTTCATATTTCTGCATTCATGTTGAATAATATCTATTTTGAAGAATTAAACACGAATTTTTATCATTTTCTTCAAAATATAGTTGATATTACATCTTTCGTTTTATAGTTGATATGGTCATCGCATAGTTAGTATTCTAGAAGAAAATATCGGCTTTTTATTTGCATTCATTATTAAAAATGCTTGTTGACCTCACGCCGTATTTTCATATAAAATTCTATTCATCTATAATCAATAAGTTATTAATCTTTTTTTATTTGTTCAACCTTCAGGGTGATCTGTATCCACAATAACTATCATTATTTGAACCTAATTTATACATGATATTTAGGTGATTATCCTTACATTTGTTACATTTGGAATAGGGGACCTTGCATTTAGTGGGGGAAATTGAATGGTTAATGATTTTGGGTTGGGAAATGTATTTTTGGACGTTGAATAACTGAAGTAACTTATAACCAATAATCAAACACTTAGAAATTCCTTCAAGACAATCGTAAAAGATCGAGTTCGAAAATTGGCAAAAAGGTGCACATGGTTCGGGAGTTATGGTCAAAGAATTTATCCGCCGTTTAAACGTGTAAAAACTTTTTTTTTTATAAAACTCATACACAATGTCACATTTCTTTGCCATTCACGCAAGAATTAAATATATCATGATGTTAAATTAATTCTATTTAATATTATATACAATAATCACAACAAATATATTTGACATTTATAAAATATACGAACACTCAACATAAATCATTTTTATCAAAATAAAAAATGCAATAAAATAAATTGTTATAAATAATTAATTATTACATGATATTATTTAATTCAATATTTATTTCTATATTATATATTTATAGGTATCGTCACAAGATGAACCAGTTGAATTTACACCGATGGTTTCAGCAACATGTAAATCGGGAATAATGAATATTAAAGTACAATTTCCAAGCGCTTATTCAGGTGCGGTACATGCCAAAGATAATCGAACGGCAAATTGTATGGTATTCGGTGATGGTAGTAATTCGGTTGGATTAAGTTTAAATTTATTGGCGAAATCCGGGCAAAGTGATTATTGTGGAATATTAGTCAGTAATGTTAATAGTGAAGTAAGTGTTATTTTTATGATAATTTTTATAAATAAGGATATTCTGTTTTATAATAGAATGTAATTGAATTTAAATTATAGATTCCAAAGTATATAAATACATATCATATATGATCTCTATTTTTGAAGTGGTTATTCTTGTATAAGATATTTCAACGGTGTTTGAAAAAGTATTGTTTTATTCGTAAAACTTTTAAGAAAAAAAAGTAAATCCTATACAAAGAAATGTGTATTTAATAAATTATAAAATTCACCTTCACATTTGTTTAATCTTTTTTCACATTGATTATGCAAGTATCAAATCAAAAATATAAGATTAATCAAAATATTATTGAAAAATAATTTACGTTTACCCATGAATTAAAAAAAAATTTTTGTATTCAAACGAAATTATGTATTTTTATATATACTATACTGTATCTATCATATACTTTCTCCTAAAACTTTTTTTTTACATTTCATTGTTTATTATATTGCGTTTATAGTATAAATAATATTTTAACGAAATCGAAAACAAATTAATCAAAATATCTATATACAGTCGAATTTATGTGGTGGTATATATAAAATATGATGGTATATTAATCGAATATATATAGCAAAGTATTTTTAATATATATATATAATATAATTATTAATAAAGAAAAATATGATATGATAATAAAACAATATATATAAAACAATATATATAAACCGATATATACATATATATAGATAATATATAAATGCAAATTATTTAGAAAAGTTTTAATGCCTCAATGCTTTTCTATGTATGCATATAAAAATTTGTTGTTACACGCATGATATACCAAATCCAAAGCACTGCGTGTTGTGTAACAAAACATGTATTTTAGAAACTTTCTATATACTATGTTATATATGATATTAAATCTATATAATACCTTATTGATATTTATTATATATTATATTATACAATAATTGAAAACATTTAGAACTTATACATAAATAATTTTATTTATAAATTATAGAGAGCCGGTGAAAGGTCAGTTCAACTTGCGGTTAGAGTACACCGTACTTTGGAATTAGCCGATGATAAATTTTATGTAATTACTTGTGGTAAAGTTGGATTTGCAAGGTAAGGATATATATTATATTAACCTTTTAATTTGAGAACTATATTGCAAAAAGAGCTTTTCAATTCTGAAGTTAAAGAATATATGTGTGTATAGAAATAATAAAGTATAAAAATATAGGTTGGATGTTATATGAAAACCTCAATGTATACTAGCCAGATATATATCGGACACAGGCTATTTTATCCGTATGCTCTATTTTGAGATGCCGAGAAATTACTTTAAACAATAATTTTTTAGTCCTACTAATTTTATTCAATAAAATTATGGTTTTAATTGAATAATTACTGAGACAGAATTAAAAAAACGTTCAAATTCAATTTTATTCTCTTTGACATGGTATTTACTACATTTTTGCATTCATCCGGTGTTTTTGAGTTCCACGTTTCAATGCTTTTTCCTTTCAATCCATCAATCCTACAATCGTAACTTTCGGATAATTTCTTAACTTTTGTTTTATTAATGCTCCCAATGTTTACTACAGCTGCGCTGTGCACGCTAGTGACGAATGTTCTAAATTCAAACATAAATACTAATAATATTTGATTACTAAACCTCACAAATTTAACCATCTATAAAGTTTAATCTTGCAAACCCATATAAAGCACCCGAATATCGATAAATAAAAAAAAAAGAATTATGATATGAAACCGAATAACGGTATTTAACTGTGAACCAATATCCGACCTTCATAAAGTACCATTTTTATTTCATTCGTTCCGATCGTAATTAAATTTTTGCATTTTAAACACTTGACCAATTTCGTCATCTCTTCGTACTAGAGAAACGGTTACTGAAAAAAAAAACAAATTTTTGGACGCATTCCTAAAAATGATAAATTATTCTTAAAGACATCTGACAAGTATCGTGTGGAGCAATCGTGGAACAGGTGAGCACCACACTGTATGGAGTTGTAGCCAAGGGAATTGCGAACGAAATAAAAATTAAAATGTTTGTAATGCTAATTCACAATAAAAAACATAAAAGATTCTGCGACGCTGTTAATTTTTGTTGTATTAATATTATTTTCATTTATTGTGAACAGTCACAATTTTTAAATTTTTTCGTTTATGTTTCTTTTTTCTCTTGTCCACAATTCGAAGCGACATATAATTAGGTAGTTTATGAAAAAAAATCTACGTAAGCACCATACCAAATTTTCGGCGAAATCCAATTTTCCAAATTTTGAAATTTCTTAATTACGGCGCTGGAATAGTTCTGCAATTTTGGTTAGCCGCTTATTAATATGAGTTTAGGAATAATTTATCGTTTTGACCCGATGACCACAAATGTTCAGCAACCCAGCTTCGTAAGGGTCGAAATATATTTGACAATTCTGATTCGATTTCTGATTCGATGTCAGCGAAAATTTAAAGCAATCGATACCGTAAAAGTCAACCATCAAATGGCGTTCATACGTTTTAAACAGGACGCTATAAATGGCGCAAATATTTACGAACACTTTTTGAAAATCGACCATATCTTTTGAGCCAATTTGGCGATTTTCAAATTTTCTACTAGGAAATATCAGAAATTGAATGAATTTTTTAATTTATGCTAAAAAAAAACACAAACATTTAAGAACATCCGTGGATATAATTAAATTAAAAAAAATAAAGGACATTTCGAAAAGTTAATTTTTAGACAATTTTCTCATCTAATACTTATAAAACGTTCCACCAAAAAAAAAAAATGGACGATTTAAATGTAAAATTTTTTATATAAAGTTCATATTTATCAGTTTGTCTTCATGCGTCTTCTTCAAATATGTTGAATTATACTATTTCAATAAACAGAACACATTTTTAATTTAAAATAAAATAATAATTGTGTTTATTTTTATTGTGTTGCAGAGATGATAATTCACAGGTGATTTTAAAAATCTACGATAATAATAGAAGGGTACGGGAAACTGTATTTGGACGTGAATATAAATTACGTATTGAAGTTAAAAAACCAAATGGAACATATGGCATTCGTGTTCGAAATTGTTTTGCATTTAGTAAGAAAAATATTAGCATTCCATTGATAAATGAAAGAGGGTAACATTATTTTTTTTATAATTTTAACATTAAATAATAACTCGCAAAATGAAATTGAATAAAGCTGAACATATAAATGTTTATGTGTTTTTTTCATAGTTGTTCAGTTGATACAAATTTAATAACACAATTTACAACAAATTCGGATGGTGATCAATCAACGGCCACAATAAAATCAATGTTCAAATTTCCTGAAGGTTCAGAAGCCCACATTCAATGTGATGTTGTCCAATGTAACGGTGGATGTTCGGAAACGGATCAATGTGATACGACATCAATGGCAAAAGGTGGACGAGCATTAAGTCAACCCGATGATGGTATGATGTTGGCAGCAACAACCGTTTTTGTATTAGATCCAGCCGAAGCACATTGTAATTAAATATATTTTGATATATCGATAGATAATTTTATTCTTTTTCTTATTATTGTATTGATTTTAATTTTAATTATTTTCGCATATGTATATATATAAATAAATAGCAATAGTTGGTATTTGTGATGAAACTGGAATAAGACCACCATGGTTATTATGGCTTACCATTGCATTAGGTGTACTATTTTTAATCATGTTATTAATGAATATTTTCTTATGCACGGCCATGAGCTGTAGTTGTGCAAGAACTGAAGTAATTATATTAAAACACACCCATTTTTCATTTTTAAATCAAATTTAATTATTTTATCATTTTGCTATTCCCATATATAGATCATCGAAAAAGAACCATCTATAATTGAAGAATATGATCCATATAGAAGTTGGCATGGCAGTCAATATGGATCAAGATATTCTCTACATGGTCGTGGTGATGGCCATAATAAAGGTTACACAAGTGGCGGTTCAACAATACATTCAAATAGGTCTGATAGATATTAATATAATATAATAATAAAAAATTAAATCTATATATATAAAAATTCTAAATCAACATATAAAAAAAAAATTATTGTTATTATACTATTAAAAAATCAATTTTGTGATCATCTTAGAATTTTTTTTTTAATTAATATTAATTTATAAATTAACAAACAAAATAATATTACACACATATAATATACTTCATATATTTATATATATAAATACTAATATGTTCTTGAAGGTCTATACCAAATGATATTGATCATTATGCTATTGTACATTCACGTCCCGGTTCAAGACATTCTGGATTACAACACCATCAGCCACAACCACAACAATATGCCAATGGTCATCATTCACGTGGACCTCACAGCAATTTATGATGATGAGTGTTTTATTATAATTGTATATGCGGTAGTTTAAATTAGTTGATATTATATATATTTACATATATAGACTACATTAGTATAGTAGATAAATTGCGAGTGCGTTTAATATAAAAATACGAAAACGCACAAAAACATCAAATCAACCAAACAATATACAAAAATAAAAAATTATTCGTATAAGAAATAATTTTTATATTATTAAGTTAATCTATGATGATTGATGAAGATACAAAAGTAAATTGTAAAATAAACATATATTGAAATAAGATTATTTTTTTAGTTTTAGACATATTTTTGAAGTATAATAGAGAAGAATTTTTAGTATTAACGTATTATAATTTTTTTTTTTGAGTTTGGACCTGAAAGAACACATTGTAAAAAAAAATTAAAAAATAATACTTTATACTAATACATAATTTATTAATCCATTATTATTATATAAGTTTTATGAATGATGTACCAGCTGTTAATTATAAGATATTAACTTTATGCTATGGGGGTTCCCATTTATTGAATGTTGAAAACTAATAGATTCATTTTTTTTTGTAATTATTAATGATTAAATCTTAAATTAACGGAGTACACCATTCGTGAATAAACTACAATTTGAATATAACTTGATATAAATTTAAGAATATATGTACGATATAAAATTTTTACAATTAAATTGTATTTCAGGCTTAAAAAAAGTAGCAAGAATAAATAAATATAGTAGAAATGGCTTTAATGAATTTAAAAGTGCTATATTTAACTATATAATTATATAATTATATAATATTTTTTTATATAATTGCTTTTAAAATACTATATATTTTTGAAAATAATTCATAATAAAATTGATTCTATATAATAATTATAATGATTTGCTATATACAGGGTATCCAAGTACAGGGTGCCAACCCGAAACAGGCAGGTTCTACACCTCATATCCAATCAAAAAATGTATGGCGACCCCATGTCTATCTGCCTTGGTTTTCGAGCTAGCCCGAAAAAACGATTTCGTTGAAGTTCAAGGTAGTTCGTAGATGTTATTTACCATATCTCAGCAACCACTTATCGGAATCCAATAATTATAACCTTGTTGGAAAGGTATTTTAACTATCTATAACTGTTTCTAATAACACAAACCCGTTTTCATGCTATAGCTGGTCAAACACAAGAAATTTCAACGGCCTCAAATATTTTTGATATTTTGCAAGTCGAGAACTATAGAACTTTTATGTTTATCAGCTGTCGGTTTTTAGAAAAACTTCTTTGATGTTTTAGCTTTAATTTGATGTACAAACTTTTGAAATATGTTAACTCGTCTTAGAGATATGACGACAATAATATTGAAATATGACGAAAATAATGCAAATTTTTCAAAAATTTAAAACATATTTATTAAATTAAATTTAAATTTTTACTACAAAAATTGTTCAAAATGGGGTCCATTATGTGATCGACATATTTTACACCGTTTTAATACTACCCTAGTAGCCGATCGAATTTGATTCGGATTATTTTTAAAACTTCAAACGCATTATTAATGCCATTCATTAAATCATCCCTGGTATGAACTGGTGTTTTATAAACCATGTCTTTACAAACCCCCATAGATAAAAATCTAATGGTGTGACGTCTGGTGACCGTGGTGGCAACAAGGTTATAATTTTTGGATTCCGATAAGTGGTTGCTGAGATATGGTAAATAACATCTACGTACTACCTTGAACTTCAACGAAATCGTTTTTTCGGGCTAGCTCGAAAACCAAGGCAGATAGACATGGGGTCGCCATACATTTTTGATTGTAAATGACGTGTAGAAGCTGTCTGTTTCGGGTTGGCACCCTGTACTGGGACACCCTGTATATATACTACGATCCAAAAATAAATAAATATTAAATTTGAAATTCATTAAGAAATATATTAAATAATTGAATTGTCAATATAAAAAAAAAAAAAATAAAACAATATGGATGGATGAATTTTTTTGGCACCTAAATCATCTCAATAAATAATTTGTGAATGCTTCACACTTTTCCGAAAGAAAATAAATGAAAATTTAATAAGTCATTTAAAACAGTCATTTTAATTTTTCATTAAAAATTATTAAAGTTTTTTTTGTTTTTAATTATAGTTGTTAATTTATGTAATTTTCTGTATAAATTATGAATTAATAAAAATTGTACTTAATAATTAATTTAATAATAATAAAATATGAACACTATATTTTATTTATGTATATTTTTGTTTAAAATGTTTATTTAATAATCATAATATAGAGTGGGCAAAAAAATCAGAGTATAGATGTTCGTTTACTAATAAGACAAATTAATCTGAATGCATCCAATGGATATTATGATATTATCCATGTATGAGGTTGAATTCAATTCAAGGGAAAATTACATCAAAATATAATATAATACTATCCATTTTAAGTATTTCTAACTATACTTTTAGCATCTATTAGTGAAAAAAATTCACGTTATTGCCAAACGTTGTGATATAATGTGAAAGGCTCATGCAATGCACAATTAGCTAATTTTTGTATCACACATTTTGTGAAGCACCGAATAACGAACTTTCCGAACAATCGATTTTTCTAAATTATGAATATTTTTAATAATCGATATGGCTCAAAAGATATTAGTCGATTTTCCAAAAATTGTATACCTAAAATGTTGTCCCATTTTTGCACGTGCTGTCACATAGGCAATCACCTGAAACAGGAAGCACGTACTGGTGATTATGGGTGATGGTGGGTTAAATGTATCATCAATCAATTTCTCATAAAATATCAACACCGCATTGTATATGTATTGGAGCTCCTGGATGGGATAGGATCAGAAAAAATTCACCGATATAAAAGTTTTACATTTTTATCAAATCTCCAGATGCAAACTGTCTAGCCAATTGGTTTGATACAGAACGAGATATGTCTTATAATAATCCATTGAATTTGTATGCATGGGATGGGATCAGAAAAAAATTCCGTGGAATGTAATTTTTCGCATTTTGTAATAAAACCCCCACCCCAAGCAGCCACATTTCGTGTAAAAACGGTTGTATGACGGTAATTTTGATGTTGGTAACTTTCATGCATTTTTATTAGTATTACCGCCAAAGAAAGTTAACAAAACCGTCTTGACACGTCGCAACGACTGGTTTTGCCGAGCTTTTTTCATACCTAAGTAATTATTTTATTACTTGCAAATACGAGGTAATTATTTCGTTACAATTTTACCGAAGTAACATTATAGTTACGATGTAACATAGGATTTCTACACCGTAACTATAACGTCTTCACATAACCGTCCCACAGCGGTAGTAAATTAACTGGAATTTGACGGATATTATGACCGTATTTTCTACGGCGAACAATATGGTATTATTTGATAAAGTTTGTCTACAGGAGAAATGGTTAAGGTATTTAGAAGGTTATTTATTGTGCACCGAACTACATTTTCCGTAAAATCTACTTTTCTAAAAAGGGAATGGAAAAATAAGGCGGAGCAGAGTTATATAGAATGGAATTGGGAGTCAAGGGATATAGAGTATTGGAGATCAAGAGGGGAGGTTATGGTTAGGAAGGTAGAGGAAAAGTGTACAAAGGATTTGATAACGGAGGAGAGGAGACAGAAGGAAGAATGGGTGTATCCGGAATTACAATGGGGTGTAGGAAGGCAGGAATATTTTAATGGGAATTTGAAGTTTGAAGAGATGAGAGTTATAATGCGGGCGAGGGGAGATGTGTTGGTATTGAATTCAAAGGGATGGGGTGCGGAAGAAAGGTGGAGGTGCACAATGTATAATATGGGTGTACCTGAACCGGGATGGCATGTTGGGGTGTGTCCGGTGTTAGGAGGGTTGAGGTGGAAATGGTTGTGAGTAAGGACGCTGACAAGGAGAAGGTGGTAATGTTGGAAATGGAGTGATGCATGTAAAGGTTAGTGATGGAATATAATGGTTAGGAGCTGGGAGACAAGATGAGCGGTAGAAATGGTAAGGATGGATGGTATGGTTTATGATATAGTGCTATATTGCTCCAGGGAGAAAATACATAACACAGCAGTCAGTAAATGCGTGTATGCTTCAGTTTAAGATATCTAATAGATTATATTAGGGTAGTGCCAAAGATAAGGTTTATACATTATTCCGTCAGTACCGATTCACAAACAAGTATTATACTATACATTGAATTCATTCCAAATCCCCCTTTGTGTTTTCTGACAAAAATGCAAAAATGCGGAGCCTCCGCAAAAAAGGCGAGACCATCGTCAATCATAAAAGTTAAATCAGGATGGATTAAAAAATTGGAAGTCAATTGCGAAAGACCGATATTAACGTTTCTTATATGGGCTGACACGCATACATCAAACGGGTTTTTGTTCAAAACTTTTAGAAATGGATAAAGAAAGTGAAAGGAGCCGAGGCGACTCACACGGACCGTTTAATGGATATCTTAAAAAAAATAGAATAGGCCAACTCAGAACAGTGCACATTCTGGGGGGCGCATGTTGTAGTTCACGAATCTTTTATTTGAATGTAACGCTCTCAAATTAAATCGAAGTAGAATATACTTATGAACATGCAACAGGTCAAACCGATAACAGAAATAGCTCTTGATAGTATATTAAATTTCATTTTTGGACGACAAATAGAATGAAATCTTTAATTTAAATTCGCTATAGAGTCGTAAGTGGTGTTAGAAATACTTGCCTTGGCAAACGGTCGTTACATTTATAGTATTGATGCACTGTGGAAAGAATACATTTCCAAATATATTGATTTGAAAAAAATTTAAGTTTTCTCATAATAGTGTCGTTTGAAAATATCTGAAAATACAAGATAACGTAACAGGTTCCGAAAAAAAATTACACTATCATTTAGGATATTTATAAAATGTGCATAATGACCGCGTCTATGAACCAATTATTCAATTCAATTTGTCACCGTTTCATTTGTGATCATCTCGATCTCATTGTGCATGATTTTTAATCTTCTCACTAGCACGTCGTATTGCAATTGGTGAACTAACTGGCTTATATGTTCCTTGTAAACTAACCAAAAGTATTCAAAATTGATAAATTCATTGTGTCTTCGAGAAAATTCAATGTGACTATCTACTTTTTTTGCTGCAATTATATTATTGTTCAATGTAAATTGATTGACTATGTGGAATATGTGTATCCCATACAAGTTCGGAGTTGTGAATTTTGAATTTTTTGGATGGGGTGTTAAGGTGAATGTTGTTGGTGAAACACGTTCATATTGGTAATTTTTAGACACAGTTATTTTCTAGTTTTTTAAAATCCTTGATCATTGAGCCCCGTGATGGGAAATTATTGGAATATCCCCAATTAAGAATGCCTTCTAAAATATAAAGACAACAAATTGTTTATTTGTAATTTTTATTAAACATTCGTATATTTTTTTATAATATACGAATACTGTTAATACCTTAATTTTTTTAGTAAATTAAATATTTATATATATATATATATATATTCTTTTTTATAAATAGCCTCATTGAAAAATAAAAATGTTAAGTGCTTTGAATTGCAAAAACTATGATTATTTTTTTCTCTCCTAAATATGAATAATTACTTTAATATACACTATACACTATTTTTTACCACATTTAAAATAAAAAATTAATAAGTTTCAATTTCCAAAAAAAAAAAAACTAAAAACAAAAATACAATATATTGTTTTGGTTATTCAGATAAATATATCAAATATAAATAATAATATTAACATTTAGGAAAATATAATAATAATAATAATAATCAAACAAAAATGAATGTCAACAAAATTAATTGAAACAAAATAAAACATTAATTACAATAATATAGAATTTTAAATAATAAATAAAAAATAAAAAATTTAAACCTTCTCAAATTATCGTGCCAATTGTATAATTAATGCTGCACACATTTCAAAAAATTCCATTGTATGATGACCGGTTGGTTGTTGTGGCATGGGCGGTGGTCCCATTTGATTTGGTGGTGTTAAGCTTTCCATAATCACATCATCACCTTGTTCAACCTCATCATTGGTTAACGATTTAAAATCCAATAGATAACTTTTTGCATCTACTTGATATAATTGCAAGGACATTTTCATATCTTTACCATCAAAATTTGGACTACAACGTCGTACTCGAACGTGATATGGATTAATAATTTTCCATTCATAGTCTAATGCCTTCATGGCACGATACACTTCCAACATAATGTCATATGGTTTACTTTGTGAACGTATACCCAAATGCCATTTAGCACGTTTTACAGGAGTACCACGTTTTTCAGATAAACCACCAATGCCGCCACCACCGCCACCGCCACTACCGACTCCTCCTAGGCTACCTGGTCCATTTGCACTACTATTTTGAAATGCGGAATTTGCCATAACACGTTCACGTAATGGTGCAATACGTTCTGGGTGCGGTCGAACGGTCGATTGATGATTATGATGTTGTTGTTGGGCGGCTGTCGCAGCCGCAATTGCTGCCGATGATGTATCATAACGTTCGGTACTTGGACTAACAAAATTATGAGCCGGTGGACTGGCAGCAACATAAAAATCTTTTATTTCCGCTTTTGCAGCCTCATCGGCAAATCGTTTATTATCGATTATCAAATGATAGGCAATGGCCAATTGATCATGTGGATCCCCACTTAATAGTGCATTATGTACTTCACTATTTTTAACACCAAATTTTTCACATACCTCATTTACCGCATACATATCAATAACATTACTATCGTTTTCCACCACCGATGGAAATAGATAAGTTGGTAATTCCTTCTGAAACCATTCATGCTTTTTGATCTCTTCAATGGTGGCTCGCTTTAATGGATCAACTTGTAACATTTGACACAATAAACTGACAACGGTTTTATTTAAATATTCTGGTATTGGGAAGATACCCGATTTAATTTTACGAAATAATGTTGGTACATGTTCATCGTCAAATGGTAATGTGGCACAAAGTAATGCATACAGGGTAATGCCACACGACCATATATCCACCTCTGGACCCGCATATAATTTACCGGAAATTACTTCGGGCGCTGCATAATTTGGTGAACCACATGATGTCCGCAGAAATTCACCGTCTAACATCATATTTGACAAACCAAAATCGGCTATTTTTACATGCATATTATGATCCAATAGTAAATTTTCCGGTTTTAAATCTCTATGGACAATCATATGACGATGGCAATAGTCAACGCCCGATATAATTTGTTGGAAAAAGCGACGTGCTTCATGCTCTTGTAATTTACCATATTTTACAATGTAATCAAAGAGTTCACCACCACTTACATATTCCATTATCATAAATATGTCCGTTGGCGTTGAAATCACCTGATACAATTTTATTATATGTGGATGTCGAAATAATTTTAAATTTTGTATTTCACGACGTATTTTACCAACAACATCCAGACTTTTAATTTTTTGACGATTCAATATTTTCACTGCCACCTTATGCTTTGTCAATTGATGTTCACCAATTTTTACCTTTCCAAAGGTACCAATGCCCAATGTATTACCCAATTGATAATGACCAATTTTAACAATTGGTTGTGGTCCCGGTGATGTTGCCTGTGGATATTCACCTGAACGCCCGAAACCACCGCCACCAAATCCTCTTTCTGACATTATTTATTATTATTATTTGTTAATTTTGATATTTATTCGTGGAGTATTTTGATGAATAATACAATGTAGTTTAAAAATAAATTATTTCCTTGTGGTTGTTGTTGTTGTTGTTATTATTTTTATTTTTTTCAATGATTTTTTTTTGTTCACTCCTCAATCAATGAACGTCGTAATTATTAAATGATGGTGTTTTATTCTATCCTTTTGCAATAATGCAAGTATGATTATTATGTTTAAATGATTGATTTTGTATAATGGACATTTGATTATTTTAATTTAATTAATTCTATATTTTTAATTTTTAAATTCACTACAATAAAATAAAATTATAAACTTTTTAACTTTTATATTTTTATCACAAGGCAGAGTTTTTTTTATAAATATTAAATAAATCAAAATTAATTTTCCACTGAACGAAGAAAAACAAAAAAAAAATAAATAAATATTACATGACAATGCGAGAGTTGCGAGAATATTTTTAAAAATTAGCCGAAATAGCGCAAATAATATTTTGAGAATCTTTTATTTCTGTTGATAGGTTTCTATTAAATTATTTAATGGTTTGAACATGTGAATATATAGAAATTGGAATTTAAAAGAATGATTCGGAAATTGAAGAATTTTTAAAGGATAGACCTCTAGGGAATATTGAACAATCTAATAAGGATCTCTATTAAATTTGCGAATATCTTTGCCAAATAATTTAATGTTTACTAATCGGAAATGAAACTATAACAAAATTCCATTGAATCATTTGATCATAGACATGCAAATTTGATAAATATTACCACAACGAATGCTCTAATAAGATTTCAAAATAATTTGTGAGCCTTTTCTTATAATTCAAAAACGGCACATCCATACTCTGTATCTATTACCTTTTTTTTCGAAACCATAACATTAAAATCAACCGCATCTTCTAACTGCCTATAATATTGATGATCAGTCAACTTATTATGATTATTATATTAAGAATACCCAAAAGAGTGATTCTTTTAGATTATTCCAACGTGATTATCATAAATTATTGTCATTTAAACATAATCGATCCGATACACTCCGTTAAAAACTTTTTAATTTATAGATTATATTAATCTGATTAACATTTCAAATTATAAAAGATTCATCGGCAGTAATAAAAACCACTTGTTATTCTATATGATCATCAATATATATATAAGATTTTGAAAAAAAAAAAAAATAATTAAATGAAACAACTGTTTTTCTGTTATGTTTTTTTATTGTAATCAATTAGTCTTTGGCAAATCGAAGCTTTTAAATTTGTTGAAACAGCATTAAATATAATATCGGATTTTTCTAATGATTCCATTGTATTGAAATCATTAAATATATTGGCATAATTTGCGAGTACCTTAAGTTCCAATTTGGAATTTGTATTATTAAAAAATAAAACATTAGCCAATGCAAATAAATAATAATTTAAATTTGAATGGAAAAAATCCTCAATATCCGAGATATTTAAATTATTTTCTATAACATGCAAAAACATTTCATAAATCATAAATTTTAAATCGTCACGATGCATTGGTACCACACTTGAATCTCTTGTGAAAAATTCAAATATTTTAATTATTTGCGTTGAACATAAAATGTCTGATATGCACAATGAAAATGCCTCTTTAACACGATAATTTAACATTAGAATACGTAATTTAAATTCTTTTAATATGGATAAATCCAACATACGGGCAGGATCATAAATACCATGAAAAATAAATAAACAATAATGTATAAAATCATTTTGATTGTAATCTTTTGTTGATGCCAAACGTTTTGATGAGGGCGTAGGTGACGAGGACGATGACGATGCAGAGGCCGCCGACGACGACACAAACAATGATGATGATGATGATATTGATAATAAATTTTGTGCTGCCTTCAATTTTGATGAATGTTTGTGCATAGATGATTTTTTTGAAGTATTTTTACCACTTGCGTTCAATGGATTTAATAATGATGTATTGTAGGCGTTGTTATTTTTACTAGTACCAGGTGGCGATGGCGATGGTGATTTTTTTGATGGTATCAATAAATTGATTAAATTATTATTTTTGATTATATAACGTTGATTAAATTTCGGTACACTTTTTAGGTAACGTATCGGCTCTAAACCAAAACGTATTTTCGGTCGAGGTAAATATATATCATACGGAATATCAACGTATTGAGTACCATCGGGAATTCGTACCACTCGTTTAGATATACGTAATCGTACTAATTTTCCAGCAAATTTATGCTTTTCCATTGTACAATCTTTTCCGCACTAGAACAAACACAAAAATTAAAAATCAAATAAAAATATATAGAATGTTTAATCTATCTAACAACAAAATATATAAAATTTCAATACCTGACCGTAACTATTATTTCCGAATGCTTTAACATTAAAATTGGATGTCATCACCAGCGTAAAATCAGCACCACATTCAACATGTAATGGATTTTCAATTGAATCAATATACATTGGATTTAATACATCCATACGGGAATTATCTTTTCCTAATTGTTTTTCCAAATTTTTACCCCATGTATATAATTTATTTTGATCGCTAATTAATGCCGAATGAAATAAACCACTGGAGACCTATAAACAAAAATAATATTATAATATTAATTAATATAATACAAATAATTAAAATTAGGAAAAACTCCTCCATACTTGAATTATTTCCCCATCAACATCATCCGTATTCACTAACATCGGCCAATAATGATCTGTATATTCTTCATCAAATGATAATTTGGTTTTTAATTTTTCTTTAAATTTTTCATCAAATTTTGTATTATTTTCTTTATCGTTATTATTCTCATTATTCTTATTCTTATTATTATTTATTATTATTATTGTATTTTCATGGGATTCCTTTTTTGTGTTCTTCATCCCATCATCACCATCATCATCATCATCATCAACAGATATCATTTCATTGCTATTAATTTTATCAACATCAACCGGTGTTATTGTTGATGTAGAACTTTTATTTCCATTTAAATCAACAACATCCTCATTTGTACCATTGTCATTTTTATTATTTATTTCATTAACATCGGTTTTATTTATCATTTCAAATGTTTCGGTGGTGGTGCGGCATTCTTTTTCTTGCACTTGTGTTCCTTGTGTTTCATTTATTAAAGAATCATCACTTTCCGTTGCCACTAAATTAAATTCATTACGTAATGCTTCTTCCGCCTTTTGATTCGCTTTTGAACGTTTACGTGCTTGATTTAAGAATCGTAATGCTTGCGGTGAAATACCCCATGTATAAAGACAATTTTTGTTTGTAACTAGAAACTAAATTATTACAAAAAAAATTAATTATATAAATAATCCAAATTATTGGACTGCATATAATTGTACTTACATTTGTAAAAAATTTGGTATGTATCAGTCTTATATTTTCGCCTACATTTAATTTTATAGGTACTACACTCCTAAGATAATTATTACTATCATATGCATTATTAATATTTACATTATTTTTATCATATTCATGACATTGTCCGATGCCCAGTTGCCCGACATGATTTGATCCAAATACATATAAATTCGTTTCCATTCGATTACTAATTGATGTACACAAAACTAATGAATGCGCATAACCTAATGATATTTGTTTAATTTTCTGTCGAATAAAATAGAAATGTTTAAAAATTATGATGAAAAATATATAAAAATTATCATTTCATAATTACAAAATTATGAATTCATTTTTACTTTATCACAAAAAAAAGGAACAACTTCTGGTGTATGTACATCTTCAATATTACCATTTCCTAATTGACCATAAACACCCCATCTATAAATTTGTGAAAAAAAAACATATGAAAAAACAAATTAGGTAAGAAAATGGAATCATTTGATATAGATAAAATTAAGACCATTATATATATTCAATAAAAATGAGGCAATGATGAGTGTACAGTGTACACGAACATATATATTTATCGAAGGCATATCTATATGGTGGTTAATAATCTACGGCTCTGGTTGGCTGATGAAATCGTTAATGATATACCTTTCACTTGTTGCTGATGAATGCTACTACCAAAGTGTTTAACTTATCAATTTCTACTAGGTTGAATGAATCTATAACCAACCGATGACAGAGAATATATGTGACTAATCTAAGATTGGAACTTGAGGTTAATCTGGGTTGGTACTTGGGACTAATCTGGAGAAAGCTCAATGGTTCAGTATAAAAAAATAGTCACATTGATGTACATTGTTGAATGGATGGCAAAGAGAGAGAGCAGCCGCCATCAAGCACTCAACCGAGATCATTGAGCGGTTTAGTAAAAGCAAAAATGAACCACCGAAATGACACCTATGGGTCCGAGTTACTTGAAACTCTTTATTCATGCTTATTCAAAAGGTCTGACAAAATAAATACTCACTCTAATGCCTTTGCAATTAAGAAAACTGAAAACCAAAACGAAAATTAAATATCTCAAAAACTTTCCTTGTCAAATATAGAATGCATATAAACAATACCGGTGGGCAACCAAAGAAACGGAAACGAAATGTATATATTTTTCGTTGACGAAATTTATTTTTGAGTGAAAAATTTTTGATTAGATTTCATAATTTTTCTTTCTCCATAATTTTATGGTAATTTATGGTAAACAAATGAAATTTTTTTTCACAAAAGATACAACAAAATTTCAATCGCTCGCTCACCGATAAATTTCTTAATTGCCAAACACCACCGAAAACAGAACACAAAATTAGTTTCATTAGCGTTTTCGTTTTCGTGTTAATTGCCGATGATTAAATAGAACAAATATTAGACATTAGTGGTTAGTGGTCGAATATTTAATCGCGAACACTACACAAAATCCGAGAGGCCATCTACACAAAATGAAAATACGTATTTGTAGACTGCACAAAGCGGAGAAGCAAACTATGCTCTCGTTACCCATTATCTAATCGATCCGATTTCTGAATATGGAATAGATTAATGGTGTAGCTCAATTACCTCAAGTGGATCAACTGTTTATTATTATTAATAACTCAAAAAGAATCATCCAAGAATTTAAACATTAAACTCACAAAAATCTGACCAATTGAAAACATGCTATTATAAAAACATTTATAAAATATACATACCCCCATGTATATAATTTTCCATCGGCAACAATAGCATTATGATATTGGCCGGATTCGACTAAGTTAATATTTTTACCATCGAATTCTTTTATTAACATTGGATGTAACGATTGCCCATATTTTTTACCAATACCCAATTGTCCCAATTGATTGGCGCCCATTGCATAAACCTATAATAAATAAAAATAAAATACAATTTAAAATTATTTTGGATTGTTTTGTGTTTATTATATAAAACCGTTTTTGAAGAATACTTACACCATTGTTTGTAACAATGATGGTATGACTGCGCCCGCATTTAACTGCATGTACCTCTAATCCCAAATTCGAAATAAATTCTAAACATTTTGGTGAACTAATTGATTCTGCATTAAAGAGAAGAGTTAATTACATTGAATTAAAAAGAAAACACAAAAAAAAATTATTATAATAATAACAAAATACATATAAATATATCGCAGCTAACCTGAATTGGGATTACAACTTAATGTACAATTAACACCATTTGATCCCCACATATAAACCACCCCATCCATAATGCATGCACAATGTGAAAAACCAGCGGCTATTGGAGCACTATTTTCGATTCTTATTGCAAACTGCAAAATAAATTTTAATTATAACATAATAATGTAAAATAATTCACACACTTCAAATATATTTTCCCTTTTTTTTTTATTAACAATTTAACATAAAAATAATTTATTTACCTGTCTTTCTTCATGACGGACATGAATGGTATTTAATGCATTAATAAAATTATCACTTTTATTTTTTGCTATATACAATTTTATATTAATTAAAATAAAGGTTTCAATAAATAATTTACAAAAATCTAAAAATTCCTATAATTAAAATTAAAAATTAAAAAAAAATTGATTAATTTAAAAAATCCCCAAATTTTAATAATAATTAATTACCAAATGTAGATCATTCGAATGATTTTCAACGCTATTCGAGGATAATTGTGAAACAATAGGTCGAAAAACGGCACTGAATGGATTCAATTGCATTTTTAAACGCTTTTAAAAAAACATTAGTTTTTTTTTTAAATTTCAATGGTTATTAATTAATTAATTATATTTTATTTGTTTACCTCTAAATTTTTTTGATTTATTGTATCAATTTTATTTTGTATAACATCAAAATACTCGATGGATACATTTTTCAAATAAATTATACTTTCCATAAACATTGCATCAGATAAATTATAGAATATTGTATTTATTTCATTTGGTAATGCTATATAGGATTAAAAATATTTATTTATATAAATATAAAATTTTCCAATTAAATTTCACATCTTACAATATTCATTATGTGTTACGCTAACTAATCCACAAAATCCATCAATATGTGAACCGCGCACCAATGCCAATAAAATAACCGATGAATATAAACCATTTTGGCACAAAACAATACTTGACATATTAGTATGATAACGTTTATTTGTAACCAGAAAATTCCTTAATTTTTAATAATCAATTAGTTTTATTTATATAATTTTAGTAAATAAATAAATTATGCAATTTACCATAATGGAAACATTTTCTTTTCTTTAAGCGTTCGTTCCGTTAATGTTATTAATAGTAAATTTGATAAATGAAATTGTGATGAATTTGATAGTTGAATATCAGATTGTACATGAGTTTCATATGAAAAATCACTGCATGGTACTCCCGTTAATATTGCACTATGATTTTCTATTCTTTTCCGCATCAATGACTATAAACAGGAAAAAGAAAACGAAATAATTTATAAAGATTTAATGTAATAAAATTAAAAAAATAAATTAAATACGAAATAACATCAGAGATAAGAAATTACGTAGGGTTATTGAAATTACGAAGAGTTGTGGAGTTAGAGTCTGAGTCGGAGTCGAGGAGTCCATTATATTTGGGTGGACTCCAGCACATTAATAGTAAAATATATTTTTCCCTTTTTTTAAATTTCCTCATACTATTAATTATTAAAGTATACATACTGTATATTACAACGCAAAATAAAAAAATATTTAGATAGATAAAAGTGAAATTCTCAATTAAGGAAAATAAATTAATTCCTTTCATTTATGTATTTTTCATGCCCTACAAAAATTGTCTTACGCAATTTTTTTCGTACGACGTATATTTTAGAAGTTATTCATTTTTAAAAGCTGAAAAAATTCCAAACAAAGTGTTAATATCTCCAAACGGAAGGCAGATATCAATAATTTTTTCAACAACGAAATTAAAATTAATTCAATTACCTTTTAAAGTAGCGCCTGCCGATTATCTCGGTTCGGTAGTTTAAAAGTTACAGCTTAATTACTGAATGTATGTTTTTCAATGAACGTCAATTTTCGACCCATTCTAACTCCGCAAGGGTTGAAATTAGAATCCCTACCGATACGATTTTTTGGAAATTGGAAATAGTTTTATGATTACGTGGTATGCGTTTGTGCTATATCAACTGGGACATAATGTATATAATTTATTTCCTTTGAAACATTATAAAATTCTAAATATTATTCGAAGTCGGAGTCGATGTCTGAGTTTTGGTTGGAGTTGGAGTCGGAGTCCGATTCGATGGAAAATTGGGCCGACTCCACAACCCTGGTCAAATTACATTATAAATCTATATAAGTAGATGAAATTTTAAAAAATTACCAAAAAAAAAAAATTCTATCACGCTTACCACGAAAACAAAGATTCTATCTGAAGCTGAACTGCGGGTAAGCTGAGGTTTGTTTTGTAGGAGAAATTATTGCATTTCATGCATAACACAAATCAGTGTTAAGAAAAAAAGTGGCTTAGGTTAAATTTATCACCGATCAATTCCACAAAAAAATGTTAATATAAAATGATGCTTCACATTAAAATGTTCAAATTAATTCCCAAAAAACGATTTACGATTTTCCATAAAACCATCAGATCCAAAAGTTCCAAAAGTTTCAGTTCCAAAAAAATTTTTATAAATAATATTTAATATTCTATTACTGTTTAACACTCTATTGCTTTGTTTGAATGCAATTTATGTGCGATTTTATATTTAAAACTTGCAAACAAATTCACGTATTTTGAATATTATGGGAACTTGATATTCGAGAATTGTCAAACTATAAAAACCACATTTAACTTTACCTACCATATAACAATTTAACTTTATAATAATAAAAAATAATGGTAATTTAAAGCTAAACCAACACTCGAAACAAAGCAAAGGAAGGAGGCACACAATAGATCTGAATGGTCGTGTTGCCAGGACGTATCTTGTATTCCAATCATGAGGGAGATATTTTTGTCGGTAGGTCGTCCTAGTGACGGGAGTCTGACAGATGGTCTTTAAATGGATTTCCTATTTCAATAATAAAAAAATACACTCCTAAACAGGGATCACTTACGTGGAATTAAGGGGAAAGTGGTTAACAAAAAATCGGAAGGGGTAGAAGGAATCATATATACCATACCCCATCTTCGAACTTAATTAGTTCTACATAAAAAAAAGCTTGACTCGAAAATTTCAACACCAAATCAGTTGAATAGCTTTCTATAAGAAAAAATTCCCATTAAGCAGAAAAAGTAATAAAAAAAAGATACCTTAAAAATTAAAACTGTAATGCACTTAATTATACTGAAAGTACGTGCTTAATTTGATTAAAAAAAGTCGATTTACAACACTAAACTAATAAATCTAATCGAATAACCAAAACTGGCTTAAATTAAAAACAAAACATCATTAAACTTACTATTAGCGATTTCCTATCCGCATTATTATCACTTAAAAATTGTAATGATTCTATTAAATAATCAATGTGTTTACTACACGAATATTTACTCTTAATAATATAATGAATATTTAATGCCATTGCACATAAATTCATTAAAGTAACATTTTCACCACACATAGCCAATTTTAATGCGCGTTTAACCGGCGGTACCTACAATAAATGAATAAAACCGAGTTTTTTTTATATGATTAAATTAAATAGAAAGTTCTCATAAATATATATTACAGAGATAAAATCCAAGTAATTAATTACCTTAGCAAGACTGTAAGCGATCAGTGCTGGATTTAGTTTTTTCCGTTGTAAAAATACATCACCAGCATATTCAATGCATTCGTTAAAATTCAAATTAAATACTTTACAAAATTCTTCGCATGCTTCCCATTGTAAGTCTTCGGCCAATTGTAAAAACTTTAATTGATGCATTTCATTTATTTCAATACAATACACACGTTTATCGGTAATTACAATACATTTTTCCATTTCAATAGCTGGAAATTCATTACGTAAAATGGGTCCACCATCCAATTCATCGCCATCATCGAATAACACCAGACGTTTACGATTTTTTACATAATTAAAGGCCGTACCGAACAGTGTCCATACCGATGATGTTTTTTCATTTTTTACACTTTTATCGTTACGGTATTGTTGTTCATCATCACCATTATTGTTATCATCATTATTGTTACCATCCACATCAATTACGAATGGGACATCAACAATTTTTTCTTTATTATCACTGATTTTATAAAGATTTAAAATTTTTTCATTGTAAAATGGATATTGCGTAAGTAAAGCGTTACTTGGAAAATCCTATAAGAAATATTTTTTTAATCAATATTTTGTTGTGTTTTATTTTTTTTGTGATGGATAAAAAGTATAAATTAAAAAAAATATAAAGCATATATTTACTGAATTATCACCGATTTGTGTAGCAGCTAATTTACAACCAATAACACTAATACCATAACATTCATTTTCAATTGTATCATTAATATTTTCAACAACAGAATCATCAACAGTATCAGTATTACCATTATTATTATTATTCTTATCGTTATCGGTAATATTTTTATCAATATCAATATTAATATCATTTTGATTATTATCTACAATAGTTTTTTCTTTAACATCGGGATTATCATAAATATCACTGGTATTTTCTGTTTTAAAAACACAATCACAATCATTACTTTCTTCTTCTTTATTAGTCTTTTCCACTGTATTTAAATTATAATTATTTTTAACATTCTCATCGTCATTGTTATCATTTTCATCATCATCATCATCATCAGCATCAGCATCAGCATCAGCATCAGCATCATTATTTGAATCATTTCTGCTCGATTCTTCTTCTTCATCATCCTTATTTATTGTAATAATTTTTTGTATTGTATATAAAAAATTTGTTGTTATCAGAACATCTGAACAATATTTTGGTAATTTATATAAATACATTGGTATTAAATAGATATCCAAACCATGAACCTAAAAATAACATAATGGGAATATTATTCATCATATAAATAAAATGGAACTTATTTAAAAAAAAAAAAATTTAAATACCGATAACTTACCGATAATATATCAGAGCATGTATGTAATGCACTTAGTAAATAATTTCCTTTTAAATATTGTACAGTAAAAAGAGGACCCGATGGTGTTGTTAACAATTCCGGTATTAATCCTGGTGCACCCATTAAAGCCAATGATGCTTCTTGTGTTTTGATTCTCTCTATAAAATAAAAATAATATTAATAATTAAAAGATGAAAGGTTCAAATTGTCTATATCAATTAAAATTTTTAATATCCCGATTGTACCTTTTTCATTAGTTTTCATTCGACTTTCGGCTAATTTTAATTTTAATGCACCTATTGTTTTTGCACCAAGATCACGTAATGAGGCTAGACGAGCTCGAAATATACTTGGTGATTGTTGATCAGGTTCAACAGGTAATTTTTTATCATCATTATTATTATTCATATTTGTTATTGCTGCTGTTGCTGTTGTCATTGTCACAATATCAGGAAAAACATAACCGATTTTTGTTTGTTCTAAAAATAATTTCCATTGTTGATTTACCGATGAGTTAATCTGAATTAGATAAATATATTAATATAGTGTTAAGCCATTTGAAATCCCTATGTGTATAAATTAATAAATTGTGTTTTTTATACCATTAATATAACATTAGTTTGATGAGCATCACGACAAATTTCCATTTTTGTTACAGCACCTTTTTCAATATAAGTTTTCGCAATAAATTGTAATGGATTTTCAAATTCTGTTAAATAGCAATAGAACCAAAAACACGAAAAATTTCTTAATAAAATTACAGAAAATATGAAATCAATAAGGAATACATTCGGTATATCCTTATTCGGTTGCAACTCTTACGATGAGGATAACCAAGAGTTTAGAATGAGTTAAATTTAGTGTAAAAGGAGTAATTAATAAGATACAAAAATTCTTTGTATATAATGAAATTTCTTCATCGATTTTAGAAGGTTTATATACAATTGAGGGTTTATATTGATATAAGAAATGAATTGGCCGCCGACGTTTTCTTTATAGGGCTAACATAAACACCTTATAATGTTTTAATTTATATAAAATAGGCATAATTACTTATAACACAAATTGTTCCATCAGAATATCCAATAATTGCACGTGCCACTGAATCATTTGTTATCCATCCGGTTATACATGTTGGACATGGTAATTGTACAAATTCAATGGAATCATTACTATTACTAACACTTGGTAAACATTCATCTTTCGTAGTCACCCCAGCATTCAATAATGCCTTTTCATTTGTATCTGTTTCATTTGTAAAAAACACATCATCGTTGTTGGGATCATCATTAGAAAACATTTCGTTAGTGCCCTGTTGTGATTGTGATGATGTAGATCCTCCGGTCGTAACCGACGCCGCTGATGTCTGGCTAGACGCTATCGTTTCAATAAAAATTGTATTATTTTGATCATCGTGAACTATTGGATTTGAAAAAGTTCTTCCTTGTACACCAACAATAACATCTTTTCCAATAGGATTTTTTATTTTCTCTTGATAATTTTTCGTAGGTATATCAAATGATGTAATTGCATCCTCTTTAAATATGAAATGCCAAATCTTTACTTTAGCTAATATCCATAAAGTTGGTACCGTATGAAGTGTATTATCAGAACCTATATATGTTCCGGATATATTAATCAATACTTTAAATAAATCAACTGACAAAAATAAAAAATTAATTCAAAAAAAAAAAAATAAATATAAAACATACATAAAATCATTAATTGACTGGAAGACGGATAAAAACAAATATCTTCAATTGATTTATTGGCATTTTTAAACCAATCTATTACTTTTGAATTTAAATTATTCTTTTTCAGTGGTTCATCTTTATTATTTGTATAATAAAATGTAATTACATTTGATGTATCAACTAAGCATAAAACTTGTCTGTCTTCGGTCACATGAATTGCAGACTTTTTTAATGAAACATTTTCGATTAACGGTGTAAGTTGAAAAATATTGACCTCATTCAATGATAATAAAGATTCTGGTAATGGTAATTCTATTTTTTCCATAATCTATCTAAATTTTTTTTTTATTTGTATTCTCTTTTGTATTAGTCACAACACACAGTAAAACAAAATTTTATAATATCTGTATATTTAAATTCTTTTTTCTTGAAGTTACAAAAGATTTATGTAAAATAATAGAAATAAAGAAAAAAAATTCTTTTAATTATATGTGCGTATTTTCCTGTTGTTTTGTTGTGTTTGTGTGTTGTTTTATATAATTTTTTGTAAATTTATTTTTATAACACAATATATTTTTTTTATTAACAATTTACACTTTTTAATTAAAATATTTCATTTATTTGTAAAAACTAAAAACCAAAAACAAAACAAAACAATAATAAAAAAAACTTTAAACAACAACAAAATTTAAATATACATAAAATGAAAGTGTAAAGTATTAATAATAATAATAAAAGAATTAATTAAATAATTCGTAAATTCGACCAAATGCAAAAAAAAAAAAACAAAAAATTAGTAGAATGTGAAACAATACCAAATTACAAATAAAAAGAAATAAAAAATAAATAATAATTGATTGAATAAATTTTTTAAAAACCCTTTATGCAAATATTTTCTTTTTCGAAAATGTTGTCAAAATAACTCGCTCTTTTGTTTATTGAAAAATTAGACATGGTAAAAATTCGATGATTATTTCTATTCAAAATTATAACATTTGTTATGATTTTATTTAATTTATTAGTAAAGTTAAGAATTTTAATTTTTCGATTATAAGAATTCTTGATAAAGGTTCTTTTTTACAATAAACATTTTTTTTTTATTTTATTGTCTGACAATGAGTGATATTTTTAAATTCATTAATTTAGTGGTGGTATTAATTTTGAAAATGATTCAATTTTCAAATAAAACAATATTAAAATCAGTGTGTTGGGCTTCTACTTGTAAATACAGGATGTCTAAATTTACACGTAAACTTAAACATGTATAGCATATAGACAATACGTACTATTATTATACCTCCCAAGTCCCGAAGGTTTGGTGACTTAATTTACAAGATATTCCTGTAAATAACTTATTTTATAATCCCATTAATTTGTCGTCCAGATGGTTTTTCATAGATAATCATCTTAAAACATAAGTTTATAGGATAGATCGAGTGAACATAAAATCTGATTTGAGTACCGATTTAATAAATACTTGTACTTCCTGAAGACCGTTTTGGATCCTCAGGTATCATGATAATTACTCTAAAAAATTCAATAAAAATGGATTGTTTGCATGAAAAAATTAATAAAATGTAAAATTTCTATTGGTAATTTTCTGCATTTTTTTGTTCTTGAAAAGAAAATAAATAAATTAATTAAATTTTTCAAATCATAATTTTCTTATTCCAAAAGATAATTTAATTGTACCATAGTGACAATTTCGAACCACTTCTGTTAGCTTTCAAGTCACAGGTTCGGTAATTCTATCTCCCATAATTTCTCCAAGTAACCCGTTTTATAATCACATAAAAATGTCATCCGGGTTGTTTTTTTTATAATTCAGCTTAAAATATATGTTAATAACTTGCAGCCCATGATACATTTTTCATCGATTTAAGCCCAGAATGGGTGGCACATCGTCTGGAATTTTAGGAAACAAGAATTATCCCAAATAATCAAATCAAAATGGATCTATTACATATTTACATTGTCTATGTTCAAAACCGCCATGTAAACTACAAGTAGGCAATGCGTAGCACAGGGCCACACACGTTTAGTATACATTTATTTATACATTTATAGTCCGCGGCACAACACTGATTAAAACCACTTTAATATAATAATACCAATGAATGATATAGATATTTGGAATTAGAACCGGGAATTGAAATCATATATACAGAGCCATAGCAATGAATTAACTATTGTTGAAGATTAATTTATAACTAAAGAATTCTGTTTTGTTGGCATTTGACTTCAACTTCAACCCCTACCGAGTTACAGGGTGTTGATGGTGTTCACTGAAAAATATGAGTTCACTTATTAACTAGAATAAAAAATTGATACTATATGTATAGGTAAATAAATTTTTTTGCTATCTAGTTCTCGTTTGGAGTTATTGATGCTCAAAGTGGAAAAATATCACATTTTTCCGTCAAACTTTTTCAGAAAAATAGATTTTTCTCGAAATTTCTCGGTGTAAAAATTTTTTTTCCTAAGTAAATTTTGTGCACCATAAATTTTATGGTTTTTATGGTTTAAAGTCCACCACATACACTTAACCGCTGTGACTTATAACTTTGGAGTTATTACATGACTTGTATCGGCGAAACAGGAAAAAATCATGAAAAAGTTCAAACACCAGGTCAGTCTCAATTGACTGACCTGGTGTTTTAACTCAGCCATAGACGGATAGGTATGTTGGTTGACGTAGTTTGTGTATTCTGTCTTACTGATCCCATTTTCTTGTCCCACTCCTTATATCGATTCACGCTCTGCTTTAATTGATAACAGAAAAAAAGAGAAAAGACAAATATGGTTATAAAGATTGTTTTCCCAAGATTCTTTTATTGAAGCCTAAATGAAACATACGTTTTTTACGCGTGATTTATTTGGTTAGGTTATTCATGTCAATGTGCCAAATAAATTACAATTAAAAATGCTTTAGCTTTTGAAAAATAAAACGTATTTTTGTATTTATTAAAAAGTTTAATTAATGTTCTAGAATATTTGTTTATTATTACTTTATTTATATATTATATCTATATGGGAAAATAGAAAAATGTATTATCATTATTTTAGTTACCTATTCCGCCATGAGGAACCAGCTGCGTCAAAATTTTTGTTTACCGTCTTATTTAATTTCTATAATTTTTATACCCAATCTTATTTTACCACAACTTATATTGGGTGGAAATTGTTTGAGATTGTTAAATAACAGTTGCTATGTGTTTGGCTAAAAATTCACGATTAAGATGTGCACTATGCGATGGCGCATCATCATGATCCAAAATAAATTAATTTTTATTAATCGCTGTACGCCAAAATATTTGTTGTCACTGGACACCAATTAACAAATAAATATAACAACGAAAAAATATACCTGAAATATGTAATATAACAAAATAAAATTACAACCTACGTATAACATGTATAAAATTCAAAGTCGAAAAGTAAAAAATTTGTCTAAATCCATGGTAGGCGGAATAAGGAGCAATGTGCAGGAGGGGTTCGAACGTATACGGGTTGCAAGGTACACAAATTTTTGTTTTTGTACGTGAAAAAGACAAATTGGTTAATAAAACACTGGGGAATGTTTTTACTTGATGGATAATGGAAAGGAAGTATAATCCTGTTAATAACCCAGAGAGCATTCTTTGTGATTGGAACTTGATTATAGTGATTGGAACTTTATTCAGGTGTATGGAACGTACTAACCACAATTTTTTTTAATGTTAACGTTTATTAGTTTATTAGACAGTGATAGGTATCCTTCATCAACACTTAAATGTGATAACCACTTTATAGTGGTATTTGGGTAACCCTGGAACGTACCATGTATTCATGAAAGCACTTTAAAGTTACAAAATATATGGACTTTGTATAGAGTTTTTCATAAGTAACAGCAACGTGAATGGAACTACGCATGTCACTTTTAAGTGAACGACACTTATGCAAATAAATATACCACCAATACGTGGCGAACCCTAATAAATCCTCCTATAAGGTTGCCGCTATGGTTATAATAATTTTTAGCAGAAAATTGAATATGCGAAGTGTGGCTGAATGGTACAGTAGACGACTCAAAATAAATAAACGTAGGAGGTTGCTGGTTCGACGCTCTAAGGGGAGAAAGAATAAAAGTAAGCACAATTTAGTGCAAATATGATTTATATAATTAAAATTTAGAATAATTTAGTATTAAAAAAAAATAAAAAAAGAATAAGAAATAAAATATATAAAAAAATAAATAATTAATATAAAATGTTAATTAAATGTAAGTTAAAAAAAAAGTAATAAACAAAAACAAAAATATATAATAAAATAATCAATATAAAAAAAAATAAATTTTAAATATGAAAAAGAAAACATTTTTTTGGTTTTCTTTATTAAAAATATTGCAAGCACAAATCTTTTTTCTATTCTTTAGTTATTTTTGAATAATAAAATAGTGATAGGAATGTCCCAGATACGTGCTTGGAACGAAAGCTGCCACTTAAAGTGAAAGTTCCCCTCACGAACCCGGGACGTTCTGGCCATCTAAAAACCATTCGGCATTTTGGTGTATGGCACTACCCTATCACCACCTATGCACTACACAGACACTCAGAACACCTAGTTCCCGGAACCTATATATGGAAAAATAAGGTGATGGGCACGTTCACATTGAATGTTACCTGGGAAAGGTATTAAAAAAATTAATTAATTACATTTTTAAGCGTAAAAGCGAATAATACGATAACATAATTTGAAATATAGTATACATTTTGGAATATAGTATTCATTGTTAGCAAATATCCATTTGTGTACCTTGCAACCTGTACTCGCAATGTGTGATGGATACGGTGCGGGTGCGTTAGGATATCCCATTTAAATGTCTCCAAAGTTTCCTTGACCAAGATTACATATTAGTTCAGCGTCTTATAACTTATTGGTGGAGTTTGCGAACTTTAATGTTCGGCTTAATTGCAATGCAATTGTAGTTGATAACGTTCTCCAGGATGGTTTCGTTATAACTGGCGAGTAGCTAATAGATCACAACGAAACTTAAATAGTCAAACCAAACCAAACCAAACCAAACCAAACTGTATTCTGTATTATTTCTGCAACACTGAACGATTATTGTGTATGTATACAATTCATTATATTATTCAGAGTTTCAGACTATTTAATTAAATATAAGTAAATATATACGATACGGGATACGTTCTTATATTTATTTATTTGTCTCATGTAAAAATTATATTTATAGAAATTTCTGCAACTTTACGCAAAATTAAACACTGCGAATTAATTAGCAATTGTTAATAAATACAAAAAAAAAATCAAAAAATACATATAACCACGAAAGACGTCAACAAAATACATATATACACAATATAGAATATATTAATTATAATAATATACAAAAAATCATTTTTTATAAATACAATCATCATTTAAAAATTATATGAATAATTTGCTTTTTTTTGCATTATTAATAATATTTAATACATGTAATCGCATTCAACAACATTTCTTAATAGGACCACACAACAAACATACATCAGATAATCAGATATACATATATATATTTAATTCATAACAACACAGGCATACTGTATACTATATAGAGTTATCTGTATATATGACGAAGTATAAATCCAACTCTTAAGTTTGTGCTGAATTCGAATAGGTATAAAATTCTATAATATGGCGTTTTTTTTGTATAACCCTTTTAATAATTTTTTCAGTCCCAATTATTTATCATATGTATATTTAATTAACAAAAATTTATTATTTAAATTATCCATAATTTTACTAAGAATATTAGTTGAGTTTTTTCTCATTAATTAAATAACTTTTATAATGACAACAAAACACACACACACACACACACACACATTTTGCTAATGGCATTTTATTATATTGATACTCCTCATTACATATTTTTAGAAATTTTATGCACACACTTAAGGGGTTTTGATGATTTGGGATATATGAATAATTGAATATGTTTATAAGCATATCAGAGTATAGTATTGACTTTGGACTGTTTAAATATAAAAGATTACAGGTCCTTATCTATTTAGAGTATAATGATGTAATAAGCATTGTCTTTTATTTATTTATATAGTTCAGACACCAAAAGGATGAATAATTTTGGTATTGTTTGATTATTGAAATCTAACATTTTACTAAAAAAACTTTTCAAAAACTAAAACTTTTCCTTCAAGATCATTTGATTATATAAAATATTCGTATTATTTTCATAGGAATTTGCACTCCATTGATTGAAACCTTTTTATACCATCGCAAAATTGTGCCAGTGACGCGCCTTTTTAATAATGTTTAGTAATATTCCATTATTTAAAAATATATTAAAATCTTTCAAAAGGGTGTATAAATCTTACCATACATATGAATCCGTACCTATAGGTGTGTGTAATTAGGATAATGTATTAGGTGGAGGAATTCATAATGCGGATTTTTTGGCTTAGAAAATGACATTTATTTGTGTAACAAAATGTAAACGTTTGCCAATGGTTGTTTGGTCGACATTCAACGCCATTGCAAGTTCATGTGGCGTTCTACACAAATTTTCATCCAATAACGCTTGCAATTCTTCGTCTTCAAATTTTTTGTGGCTGACCTGACCGTTCTTTGTCTTCCAAGTCAAAATCACCATTTCGAAAGCGTACAAACCATCGTTCACAAGTTGCTTGAGCTGGAGCATGTCCACCATAAGCTTCAACCAAAAAACGATAACTTTCAAAAGCGGTTTTCTTCAAATTAAAGAAAATTATTAAACTTCCTCCAAAAACAACTTTTTCAGGCATGTGTTTCGACATAATCGAAGCAAAAAAAAAGCTTTATTGTTTACACTTCAATGAAATGACATATACTGAAATTTATAGCCTAATGACAGACAAAAAAAAAAGAAAATGACCGCGGTGTGTTGCGATACACTCAACGCTAGTTGCGCCATCTGCTATCTAAATCCGCATTTTTAATTCCTACACGTAATAGCATCACTTTTCTCTATATTATTGGGGTAGGATGGGTGACTTACAAACGATTACGGAGTGATATCACATGTGATACCTCAAAGTTATTAGTGATGCATTCGGGATAGGCCTGTGATATTGCCAGATATAATGGGATATTAAACTGCGATTAATCAACAGAGTATTTTAATAATGCCTTTTAAAGAGAATTTTGTAGAAAAACTTTCCTGAAACATACTGTGGGTATCTTTATTATCATATACTCAAAGGATTTTACGTTTTATTTGGGAATCAAATATTTCAATTGCACTAGAACGCATACCGAATACATAAACTATAACTGGTTACTGCGATCAAAAGTTAGAATGAATTTGCTGTATTATTCATCAGGCCATAATCTCTGTATGATTAATTTTAATTTATATTATGTAGGCAATTCTAGTGAAATTCCGAATTTTGTACCATCTGCAATCAGTTGGCTGGGTGCAATGTTGTTGTTGAGTCTGTATATTCTCCGTCTCCCCATATCAGTCATGCAATAATGATAGTATCTTAATTGTGTCGAATGATTCTGATTGTCTTCCACATTATTCTTTGTCATTAACAATATGATCCCCACTGTTTAATTGTTCAAAAACCAGTCTCTTCAACTTCTTTCAGTTAAAGTAAGTTCACTTTATGAGACAGATCCCGTATTTATGAATACTAACAAAGTGGTTGGTATGATAATTGAAAAAAATCTTGTATGTTAGAAACCTTACAAACATATTTATTATTTATTCAAAATTCTAAAATGTATGTACAGGGCCGCCACTACATACAAGATATTGGTGCGAATGAACCAGGCTCCGTTGTCAAGGGGCGCTGAAAACGATTAGATATTTTAAATAATATAAAATTTCTGTTCCAAAGAAAATTATTGAAACAAAACCTACAGACAGATAGATTAAACTAATTGTAAGACTTCCCAGATATTTCCAAAATTACCACATTAAATTGGGTTTTTGTGGGACTTTTAGAGAAATTGCAGAGGTCAACCCTAATTACAATCCATTTACCAAATAAGATTGATCCTTTTCAGTGATATATTTTAAATAACAAAATGAACAACAAGTCAGTTAATGTGGTAAATATTTCATTCAAACGCAGTCACAAATACACGAACATGAGAATTTAATTTAATCGTCTTAAAACCATTTATGCATTTACCGATCATGTTTCCGGGCGCTATATTTTATTATTTGAGCCAGGCGCCTACATGGTCTAAAACGGGCCTGTGTATGTATGCCACATCAAATCTAATACATTTTGAATATATGATACATATATATTTCTCGATTCTTAGTATATCCACTTATCCGCAGTAATTTTAACACCATATCTTCATTTGATTAAAAAAAAAAATTTCGCTTTACAACCAACAATCTGGTTTTAGCGTCCAACAACAGCCTTCTGTTGTTAGTTTCTTAATTTGTGGCTTTTACAGTGTCGGTAATTAGCCGTACGACCAACCGCAAGCGGAAAATACAACTCTGTGTTAAAATTCAGATTCGAAAAATAACCGAAAACACAAAACATATTTTATGTCTTCAGTAGGATTCGAACCCACGACTCCAAAATTTCGTTAGAATTTTAGGTTGGCATTTTTATCATTTACACCACAGAGTCATAGAGTAATTTGCTTTAAATATTCATATATATATATATGTATATATATACAAAACGCGGCAGATAAGGTATATATATAATAAGAAAATGATGAAGATCATTAAAAAGCTGTACGATTTCTGCGTACGCGCAATAAAATTATATTATGTTATATAAAATGACATGAATATATTAAATGAGATATATAAGATGATATACATATACATATCAGTTACATATCATGTAAATACGATAATTTAATGCTTTGTGTAATTACATACAAATGAATTTGGCTACTGAAAATTAACAATAAATTTATATTGTATATACATTACATCAAAAAATCACATTCACAATTTAATATATATGTATATGTAATATACTTTATATAGATATATAATATAAGATGAAGATCTGTTTATTTAATTTACTTTAAAATATAATATATATAATATATAATTTCAAGTAAATTTGTAAAAATTAACATTACTTTTAATATAAATTAAACTGCATATATAGCAAAAAAGAGTAAAATTACCACGTATTTTTTTGTATGTATTTATTAACAAAAAAACACCAATTACACTTTATTATTATTTTTTGTATATAGATATGTTTTTATATTTGAGGATATTCATTGAATAATCTTTTAAATCTTATATATATATTTATAAAATATCCCCCACGCTATATTTCAATATATGTATATATACGCAATTACCACATCATATACAAGATATATGTTTATATATGATGTGTGATGTCGTATATATGAATTTGCTTTGTAAAAAAAAAATAAAAAAATATGTGGCATATCAGATTTCCTTGGTATATACATATATATATATACATAAATACAGTATTAAATTGATGTTAGAGGGATATATTGTATTAATTTCATTTTTTATTGCATGTATCAATGGTTAAATGATTTTTTTACAAATGCATAAAACTATATATATGTATATATTTTTTAATTTTTTGAAATGTCGCTTAAATCTAAAATATTATATTATATAAAAAAAAATTGCATGGTTTATTTTTTGGTATTGTATTTTTTAAATATAAAATGATGTATTAAAATGGGCAAGAAGCGGTCGTCGCAGGATAAAGTGCCACGTGACAATTTTTTAATATTACATAGACAGACAGACAGAATGTACCATATATTATATATAGCTTATATCATAAATGTTTATAAACAATATGCAAAAAAAAAAAAATAAGGAAATCCAATTAGGTGTATACGAAAAAAAAGAGCATTTGCCACCGAGTATATATATATATATATATATATAGATGGAAAATATATGTCCATGTCTGGTTGGATAATCAACTTTAATATATTATTTGTTTGTGTATTAATTGCAATCATATTCTTATTTTTTTGCGGTGATCTGTATAACATGAAATTTGATATTTTTTTTATTATTAGTTATTATATACGCATATTGTTTGTTGTATAATATTAAATGATATTTCTAATTTGTTGACATCGCACAATTTCATATATATACATATATATATATATGAAATTTGAAATTATATATTAATTTTTTGATCACAACTTCGATAATATATACCTAATTATTTTTATATATAGTCATTATAAACTATAACATATAATTTTCTGCATCATCACACAAAAATATACGCAAAAATTTTCTTGAAATCCTTTTTATTGGGAAGAATAATAATGCGGAAATGAAAATAAATTATGAATATTTATTATGATTTTCTAAAATTTTGAAATAATTAATTTAAGATTTTAAGATTAATTTTTTATTTTTTAAGTCATCTTCATCCGCAGCTTCAAATATTGTTCGGTGGTCTTCGCACATTATATGTTAAAATAGCCGCTTTTCTATGTTTTAAATCACAGTGCTTTAGATTTACCATTGAGCATGCACCCATAGTAAGATATATCCGTTCGTCCCCCCTGGCCGAACCAGGTCAGGCGGTGCCTAGTTCCAGAATAAAAATGTTTGTACTGACCCCCTCTACCACTTCAGGTACTAAAACAAAAAATTCTTTTTTGGATTTCGGGTTTTGAGATTTTCAAAATTTTTGATCCCCTCCTCTGGTCGGAAGATAGGGGGGACCAACTAAGTCCTGAACAAAAGTTTAGATTCCCATGAGCGTTAATAACTTCCCCTTCTGGAGCTGAAATTTAAAATTTTCTTATACAAACTTTGATGTCTTCCCCTGGCCAAAGGGAAAGAATCCGCCACTCAGTTCAGAACAACACTTGAATATGATGGAATGAGAATCGTCATGACCTAGAAGGCTTTAACTCTTCCACCATTCCCCTAGCAACCGCCCGCATACATTAGTTTCAGGGCACAAAAAACGACAATAATGCCACAAAATATTTTGCCTTGACGTTTGTGACACTTGGAATTGTGACCTGGGAGCTTATGGAGACAAAAGTGAATCTGTCTGTATTATGATTACTTTTTGTCAATTCACGTTTCCAAAGTTACCATTTAGTTTGTACAGAAAATTATTTCTAACTAATAAAGGCAATTAAGCATCAAATATTATAATAATGTATATTTTGTGTGTATAATCTATGTATGTTATATGAGAAATCCTTAAAAATCATAATTATTTTAAAAATTGATACCGATAACTATGAATAAAAATATTTAGATATATTTGAATTGCTCTATCTTATATATAACCCCATATAATAATACAGTGCCTCAGTCAGTTTTAATTATATTTTTATAATATTAATAATCGTATATTATATAGGTTTTACAATCCAAATACAACCTTTTACAAATCAAATTCAACTTTTTACAAATCAAATTCAACTTTTTCCAAATCAAATTCAACTTTTTACAAATCAAATTCAACCTTTTACAAATCAACTTCAACTTTTTACAAATCAAATTAAACTTTTTACAATTCAAATTCAACTTTTTCCATATCAAATTCAACCTTTTACAAATCAAATTCAACTTTTTCCAAATCAAATTCAACCAATTTTATAATTAGTTTTGCAGTATTTTTTAACACATATTTTCATTTATTATCATTAATTTTGCATAAAAAAAAGGTTTTACTTAATTTTAATCAATACTACGAAATACAAAAAATGTTTTACACAAACAAAAATTTTTACAACAAACAAAAGAGTATCTTAAACTGAAAGGCTAGTTTTAGGCCAATGCATTAACAACGGATTAAAATAAAACCTCTCAATTAAAATGAAAACCACCAAATAGCTAGTGAAAAGGATTTAATGCCGCAGTTTGCGACAAATATTCGTAACCAAATTTTTACCACCGTATTCTCCAATGGTGAATCCGATAGGAAAATTTTTTTCTGAAACGAAAATTTGTTCAAATAATCTAATGTCGGAACCAGGAAACAATAATTTGGTAGACGTTATTCAACGGTCCATTTGTACGATTTACTATATATATATAATTCACCAATATATATATTATTCAAAAATATATATATTCAATGATGGATCATTAAATAATGTGTCCTGATGATCCCAACGATAGGAGATTCTGATAGATTCTGATGGAAAAAAAAAATTAATTTGATTAATTAGATTTTCCGGAAAATTTTATTCAAAAAAAATATTTTTTGTACTATAATTAATTCATTTTCGATCATATCTATTAGAATATCCTATCATTGTGATCATCAGGACACATTATTGAATGCTCCATCATTGAATATATATAATTTTGAATAAAATAAATACTGTTTAAAATACTTTTTTGTTTATTGTAAAAATTTAATACCTTCTTTTTTATACAAAATTATTGATAATGAATGAAAATATGTATTAAAAAATACTGCAAAACTAATTATAAAATTGGTTGAATTTGATTTGTAAAAAGTTGAATTTGATTTGTAAAAGGTTGAATGTGAATTGTAAAAAGTTGAATTTGAATTGTAAAAAGTTTAATTTGATTTGTAAAAAGTTGAATTTGATGTGTAAAAAGTTGAATTTGATTTGTAAAAAGTTGAATTTGATTTGTACACTAAGAAAAAAATATTGTAAAATTAACTAAATTCGCTATCTAATTTAACTATGAAACTTGAGTGTTTTGCGCCAGCAAAATTATTGTAGAAAACAAATAAAAAATATTGTTAATTTAAAAAAAAATATTGTGTTTCAGAAACGAACTTTTAACTATATTTTTAGTTAAAAGATTTTATTTACAATTTATTTCCTTAATTTTGCAAACTCTCGTTGTTAATATATAACACCACATTTTGTTAAATTTATAATTTAGACAAAATATTTCTTCAATTTTACTAAGGGCTTATTGTAATAAATAGCATATCTTTTTGTTGAATATGATAATTTACAATATATTTCCTCAATTTTACATTGTGATTATTGTAAATAAATAACTCAATATTTGGTTGAAATTATTTTTTACAATAAATTTCTTCAATTTTACAATATGGTAATTGTAGGTAAATAACTAAATTTTTGGTTGAATGAAGATATATTTGACAATCTATATCTTCAAATTTACAATATTATTATTGTTAATAAATAACTCAATATATAGTTGAAATCAGATGCGGTATTTTGCTAAATTTGAAATGTGTATCATAAAATAATTTTGTAAATATATAGTTTCACAATAGGCTAGTATCTTTTTTTTAATTTCTACTTTAAATTTGTACGTTATTATAATAAATTTAATAATGGGTGTACTAATTGTAAGTCTAAAATATACTACTAGAAAAACAGATACTACCTTGTTGTAAATTTATACAATTATTTAAAATTACAAATTTCAAATT
Source organism: Dilophus febrilis (assembly GCA_958336335.1). Taxonomy (NCBI): domain Eukaryota; kingdom Metazoa; phylum Arthropoda; class Insecta; order Diptera; family Bibionidae; genus Dilophus; species Dilophus febrilis. The sequence continues at coordinate 15,981,853 of OY284468.1, read as the reverse complement.
TAAAAAAATAACTTGAATATACCTTAAAAGACTAAAAACTATTGTAACTAAAGCGAAGTCAATATATTCTTATAGTGTTTTATCAAAGAAAGTTACAAAACACACGAATTTTTATTTTTAACAAAACATTTATTAATAGATTTTAAATTCATTTATACTTCAAAAAAAAATACAAAAAATTCTAACATTAATATTTTGTAATTACATTAATGAAATTATTTTAATATCATTAATGTAATAAAAAAAATCTAAAAGTTCATATAGAAATAAAAGGTTATTTACAAAATTATAGTGAAAAGATATTATTATTATATCCATATTATTATAATAATATGCCTGGTTCAAACTATGAATATTGGTATCGCGATATCTTCATAAAAAAATTTCTGTTCAAACTATGAATATTTTTATGAACATATCTGTTATTGCTGTTCAAACTATTGTCATTTTTTCATATAGATTTTTGGATATTTAAAATGTATATAACCTAAAAATCACATTTTTATAATTTATTAAAAAAATTTTATGAACATATCGCGATATAGCTGTTCAACCATCGTTTTAAATTTTTTTTAATATTTTATATATTGGTTTAAATTTTAAGTTAAAGCAAATAAAAAAAAATTTAACAAAGTTAAAAAAAATATGGAAATGTCAAATTTATGAAGATATCTTCATAAATTTATGAACATACCGTGATATTCTATTTCAATAGTTGGAAAAGCCAATATCGCGATATGTTCATAAAAATATTCATAATTTGAACAACTAACACATTTTTATGAAGATATCGCGATACCAATATTCATAGTTTGAACAAGGCAATAAACAAACATTTTAAATGTTTTTTTAATCAAAAGAAATGCTTTCATAAATAAAAACATTAATAATCAGTCAGTATACTTATGTCCTTATATAATAATATAATAAATCCAAATTATCTCATACATTTATCTTTTTTGTACTACTAGGCGATTATTACAAAAATAAACTAAAATTATTATACTTATAGGAAAAACAAAAATAATTTGAAAGTAATATTATAATTATAAAGTTAAACAATTACTTTTTAGAAATTGAAACAGTAATTGTAGTATTATAAATCAATATTTAAAATGGATGAAAATTACTCATTTTGATTTCTGGCTTATTAAATAATTTACTTTAAGTCACTAATTAAAGATGACATTTTAGAGTTTTTTTTATCATATTTTGTTTTTATATTATAAAAAAATGTTTGAATAAATTGCCAAACATTGTGACATTGAATTGGATAGCATATGTTGAAAACGTGAAACATTTTGTAGCATGTATCTATACATTTTAAAATTGTGTGCATCTTGTAAATAATACCTTCAAAATATATGTAATATTCTGTTATTCCTAAAAAACTTTTACCAGTAACAAAAACAAATGGCTGAATTTTTGTAGCATTATTATTTAAGCGCTCGTGGTTATAGATTTCAGCTGAATTTGCAACGATAATACAGAAGTGTTCTTGTGAATCTTTAATTGTATATCTTTTATTTTTATTTTCTGAAGATTTTGATGTTGTCGGCGGCATTATACCATGTAGGCATAATAAAATACCAAGATTAAAAATATCTAAATTACCAAAATAATTGTGTTAATGTTTTCATTCACATTAATCGGAATATTTATGAAATAATTACCTTCGGTTAATTCCGTTTTCTGTTCTAGTAGTTTTTCCCAAAGATCCTTTAAATCTGAATCTTTTAAATTTTCATTAAATACGGTTTCAATTTTCATTTTAAATACATCCCACTTGGAAAAAATATCTGTGTCGGTATATTTATGTGCATAATCAATATCCACCTAAAGTATATTAAAATTAAGAATTAAGACATTTATGTAAATGTGCTCTGCATACAAGGAAACACAATATTATTAGGCAACATAGCAGTATAACAATACTATTAAAAATAATATTATAACTTACCAATATATGAGCCTGTGGGTGTTTATATAATGGCCACATCTGGATAATTTTTTTGGTATCCTCGTCAGTTTCGTGGTGTTTTAAAAAATTTGATCGGAATTGAATTGTTACTTTCCACTTTTCAATCACCACAGGGAAAGGTTCAATATTATTCTTAAGCCATGCAGCGATCTCATCAGCTTTATCTTCTGTGAAAATAACAGACGGTATGAAAAGTAACAAATACTATAAATTTTAATTTTAAAATGGAATATTTACCAATAATAATTTGGTTAGATGTCTTTTCCATTAATTCATTTGTGATCTCATTTGGTGAATTGGTGACAGTTTTGCGTCTTAAATTATGCCATTTATAATGTAAACGACCTCCATTCGATTTACCTCGATTTTTTGTAAAATAAGATTCCTAAATGCCATAAGAAATTATAATAGTGAATTATTATGCAATATTACAATATAAACAATTTGATACATACTTTGGATTCAGTTGGAAAAAGTAATACGATTTGCTTCGAAATATCTTCCATCACTATTGGTGACATAACAAGATTTTTCGTTGAAAAATAATCCACAATTAAATCCAATAATTTTTTCCTTAAATTTTCATTTAATATGTGATTCGACTCGTAGTATTCTAAAATATGTTTTCCTGATACCTTGGCAATGTCCAGCAAATTCTATAAGATAATATTTATTAAATAAGAAAAGTATAATTTGATTATTTTTTTTTAATCTTACATGATATACTGGTTCAAACGATGATGTTGATGTAGGTAATTGGGGTTCTACTTCTTCCCGCGGTTTAAACGGAATGTTTTCTGTTGTATTAATATGAACATCCTAAAATATAAAATTGAAGGTATAAATATAATCAATTACTCATATTTTACATATATATCTGCAATATAACTTACTTGTTTCTTTTGCCAATTCAATAGTTTCTGATAAAAATTAGATCGTATACCGAGATAAGGTAATGGTATTAATTCATCCACATCTTGTTTTATAAAGCATTTCAGCGTTTCAGTGTTCACATACAATTCTATAGTAAAGAAAAATATAACTAGTTTCTAAAACATGTAGAACAGTATTTCCCAACCGGGAACCATGCCGCACAGCGTAATTCACAGGGTAATTCATTTATATTTTTTATTAAACGGTTCAATTTTTGAATATTAAAAGTTATTATAGTTATTATAGTATGTTAGTATATATAATATGTTACACAGGGCATAATAATTTTGGAAACACTTAAGTGGGGAATAAAAGTGGGGAATAAATATTACCTTTACATCTACTGTATATATAGGGATGATTCATTACATCCATTTCCATTAATAAAGGCAACAAATACTCATCCTCGTAATATATTGGTATTACTGGAACATTAACATAGACTGAACTATTGGTGGTATTGCTGTTTGAAGATTGCCACGTATTTGTTGAAGATGATAATTGCTGTATATTACGTATACCATTGATGTTTTCGTTATTAGTGTTGATGTTGATTATTGGTGATAATAACTGTTGATTACTGTCTTCATTATCAATATGCGATGAGATTGTTGATGTCATGCCAGTATTTTTCTGAATCGACCCACAATGTTGATTTTCCGTGTAATTACTGATTCCACAATAAGTTGGAATCAAAGTGTCAAAAGTTGTAACATATTCATTATTGTTAGTAGCATGATTAGTAGCTGTGTCATTAGTTTGCAGAACGTTATTAGTACTTGAAACGTTTGTCATCATTTTTATAAAAATTTAGTAAATTTAGTATCTTATAAAATATGCGTTTGTTCGGTACCGTGATAATTAAAATCAGAAGAATAAGTCCAGCGGTAATCTAAAACTGGAAGTATAAATAAAAAAATTGTTTTGTTCTCGCTTAAATAACAAAATACGCGCATTTCGAAGTAAATACAAAAAAAACGAAAAACTGTACTGTCTAAATACATAAACGCGTATATCCATGGCAATTTAAATGCGATTGCCATAACACATGAATAAAATTTCAAACGATTATTAGTTAACAATAAATAAAATAAAAAATATATAAACGTTGTTTCAGTTATATACGTATTCACAAAATGTTCAATATCGTTTTTCAATAAGTTATCAATTACGATTGTTATATATTGAATAATAGATAAAATTAATTTTATTTACTAATAATATTTAAACTAAAACAAAAAAAGCAAAAATGAAATGGATGTGATTAAAATGTATTAAAAATACTCTTTGGGTCTAAATGCTTTCTTCCCTTCAATTATATTTAAGTGAAAAGGTGGACTTTTAAAACAACTAACTGGTAATAGACATATTTTACTGTTACTGTCATCGTAAAGAAAATAGGATGAGTAATGCTCGTCATAGTACAGATTTCTAAATCCTCAACTATTGCATAGCATATATCTTCAAATACTACCAACTCCAATATTTTATAAAGAATTAATTCTGAATCAAAACCTGAAACATAGTAGCCGATTTTTAAAATCGTTCCTTTATAGCAAAGTTTTTTACACACTTTTTTTATTTGAAATTCTTCTAGTAAATGATGAAATTGCGATATTATTTCATTACAGCTTTCAACAAATATATCTTCTTTAACTTCAGTTACTAGTATTTCACTAAATTTTAATTGAAATTTTGTGGCTAACGTATACACAATATTGGTTCTTGAGGTAATATTGTGACAATACACTTTTTGATCGCGATGTTTGGCTTCAAATCTAAAACAAGAATAAAATTTTGGTGGTCCAGAGTATTTTATAACTGTTGGGTAATGAGTAAGAATGTGATGCTTCGGTTTCAGTGTATCTTTGAAAAGTTTTACGTATGTTTCATTGTGCTCCTGAATTAAACATCGCAAGTAATTAATAGATTCTGTTGAAAATGTGGATGACTGCAATAAATCAGTAATTTTTATAAATGTAATCAAAAAAAGCCAAACTTCATTATTTCTTGGTATAAGATCTCCAATTATTAATGGAATAAAATGAAGGAATGTCCACATTTCTCTTGCGGACATTTTTAAAGATCTATTTTCTAAATGATTTGATTTAATTGCAACTGAAATATTACCTATTTCAGTTTCTCCATAACTAAATGATTCTTTTCTTGCATTTAATGAATCTAAATTAATGAATAAATTGTTTATCAAATATTTTATAATATGACATAAATTATAATGACATATACCCTCATATATGTCATGCATAACATCTACAGCAAAATTCTGAACTGCATGGAAAGACAAAATATTATTTAATATAGATGATTCATTTATTCCCGTCAATTTGCAATCATTTTTAAGAACGTCGCAATTATAGTTTTCTGTATTCCTGAGTGAATTATGTAATTCAATTGAAAGATTTTGAGTAGAAGTTTTGCTTTCCTTGCAAAACCGACAAAAATAATTTGCGGAAAATGATTTACTCATATCTAAAATGGTATTAAGACCTAAATTATCACCTAGAATAATACCGACGATGAAGTGAACTCTCTTGCTATTACCGTATTTATCGAAAAGTATGATACCTTTTTCCAACTCATTAATTTGATCTACCAGTAATGATAAACAGGAAGCATTACCCAATTTCCGAAGATCTTCAGATTTAATTATAGCTGCTAAAAAAATATTTTTGACATTTAATGGGTTCTTTATATTTGGAAATGAATAATATATTGAAGCGATTGATTTCGCGTGACTTCCTAGTGGATTATTGATTTGCAAGTCGTCAACATATAAAAAATATGGGATAGTGATATTTGCTCCATATTTCAGAATTTTTTGCTTCCAGAGGTTCCCTTGAACAAAATTCGATATATACTCAGGTGTCGCCAGTAATTTTTGTATGTCAAGTATGGTTTCCTCCAAACGATTTTCTTTTTCAAAAAAAATCTTAAATTGAAATTTTAATGGTAATATTACACCCTTCGTTTTTTTTTCACCAAGCATAGCCTCTCCACGATGATGTATCAATCCTATTTTATTGTCAATGGTATAGTTAAGCGGACTTTCATACAATGAAAACTTTTCCAGTGTTTTAAAAAATTTATAATTACTTTGCATTGATTCAAATGGATTCGAGCAAATATTTAGAAGCTGTCGAAGGCTTAAGTCAAGTTGATTTCCATAATTATGGTTGAAGAACTCTTCAACAGATTTCATTATTGGTGTGGTAATAAGTAAAACTATCTTGTTTTGAATTTCAAATACATCTTTCCTTGATAGATTTGTAGTGGCATGTAAGGATAAAGAGAATTTTAAAGCAAGTTCTGTTATTTTCTGAAAAATATTATCAATTTTGTATGTATGTCTATTTTCTGACGAATTTAAATTAGTGCGTTCGTGGACTGTATTAAAACATATGGACTCGTTTATGTTAGTTTGTATTACATCTGTTTTAGTTCTGTTACTAGGTATTTGATTATTAATAGATATTCCTTGTTGCTCATTTTCAGAACAACTAACAACGAAATGTTTCACAATATGCTTTTTGTATGATTTAAAAATTAAAATTTTGTTTACATTTGTCGCAAAAATAGGCGTCCCTGTTTCCCAGATAGTGCTTGCTTTTTAAATGATCTAGAAAAATTGCGTAATTTTCAAAATTACTTGAACATACGAAACAATTCATCATATTAACTCAATGTATTTATAAAAGCACCATCAAAATATTGAACATTTTACGCGAATGAAGAAATTGTTTTATTTTAAAAGAGACAAATATTAAATAATGTTAAAATTTGAATATTTTGTTTTGAATATATGAAGAAACGCAGCAATAAAGTAAATAAGGAACTAAAACATTTGTTATAATTCACAAATTCGATTTGATTGGGTGTGTAACGATACTTGTACGTAAAGTATTTATAATAATGAATTAAATATTATATAATTTGATAAGAAAAATATGAATGTGTTTTATCTATTGTTAGTTTTATTAGATTTAAAGTATATATAGTTTTAATTTAATGTATAGAAATGCAATCAAATCAAATGATGGTCAGTTAATACAAAAATACTGTCAAGTCAAATATTGTTAAATCATGGAAAAATTTGTTGATTAAATCATGAAATAAATTGCTTTAATTTGTTGATTTGCTATAATATTTGCGAATAAATTTGTTTTATATGAATCTGAAATAAAAATTACAAAAGAGGTTATGCATTAAATTTTCAACACAAAGTTGTAAATCTTCGACTGAATGTAATCAGTCAACATATTGCGTATAACACGTGTACAAACCGATTTTATTTATAAGTGAAGAGTTTTTTATATATATCGCTATATAATGTTATATAATATTTTAAAAGAATGTATGAAGGCGAATGCATTTGTAAAGTAAAAAAAAAATTATATTTTAACTGATATTACTTAAAAATATGAAGTAAACAATAATTTATAAAATTTAAACTTACCTACAAAAATTGGTGATGACAAATTTTCGGAATCAAGTCACATTTTTAAATGTTCACATGTAAATTAAATCACGATTTTACCTATTATTAATTATCACCAAATTTTGTTTTTTTTTATATAAAATTTTAGATTAAATATTATAAATTTATTTAATTTAACTACAACTGCACATCAAAAATATTATTATAATATACGATAATACGAAAATTATTCAATTTATAAAACACTTTGTGATGTTAAACCATTCAACAACCGCCAAGGAATGAAATAATATTGTTATATTATAATAAAATATTACGATAAAGACCCATTTACACACATGGCCGAGTTGCGATTATTTGTTAATTGGAAAGTGTTTAAATGCAACTAATCTGTTTTTATATGATTTGCAGCATTATCGCATATGCCCGATGTGTAAAAACACGCCATAACTCACGCACACTTCACAATACACAATTTCAAGTCAACAACGCATTGTTCTTATTTTAACAAAAAATTTTGTTGTTTTTAATTTAATAACAAAATGTGTTGCTGTATAGTTTTCTTTTTATACACATTTAACAGTAAACATTCTCATTATTTAGATTTTAACTATAATTTTTGCTGATATGATATTCCATACCTTATTTATAACATTTTTTATGAATTTTACAAATTTCTGTGTTTTCATCGTGTGACGATGACAATCTATAAATAAACCTATTTAACAATAAGATTTACTCAATTTAGGTATTTTAACAATATTTGTTTTCATTATTAATAAAAATACAATATATATTTGTTGCTTATTTTATGTGTTGTATAAAATGTTTTATACTACACAAATACAATAAATGACGATTAGTGTTCTTATATTACAAATTTTAACTATGTAATTGAATAAAACGATTGCATTTTTTGAGATATAATAAATATCTGAAAACAATAACATTAGAAAAGCATTGTTAAATTTTGAAAAATCAATAACAAGGTAGAATTTCTGATCATCTTTATCATCATTTCACAGTAATTGTTTGAATGTACAAACTTAATATATGAATTCGTCCATCGTGTTATTGATATTATTTTTTAAATTAACAATAATTTTTGTCATTTTAATAAATAATAACAATGTACATTGTTAAAATTGATTTATACAAATTTTGTTGTAAAAGTAAAACTGTAGGTTTAATAACTTTTTTACAATGGCGACATCGTCAATTTTTAGATTGAGTAAATTTTTAGTAAATATCTACAACAAATATTGTTGGTTATATTATTAGCAATTTTAGAGTTGTAATAAATTAAATTGAATATATTTTTTGTTAAAAATTTACTATATAAATGGTAAAAATATTAATATTAATTTAACAAAATTTATTTTGTTAATTTAACTACAACATTGTAAATATATTTCTTTGCGTTATTGTTAATTTTGAATATATAACAAAATATTAGTTAAATGCACAACATTCATTGTTAATAATGATAAAATTGACAAAATATTTTAACAATGATTTTAACTACAAAATTTTGTCCTTTTTTACACATTTTTTTTCCTTAGTGTAAAAAGTTGAATTTGAATTGTAAAAAGTTGAATTTGATTTGTAAAATTTGATTTGTTGTATTTGGACTGTAAAACCTATATATAAAAACCAAAATTGTTAATTTATTGACTTATAATTTTAAGAATATTTGTACCTTTACATTATTGTTATATATTTTATTATTGTATACTATTTTGCATTTCACAATATATCTCACAATCGTAGGCAGTTCAATATATACATATAAAAAAATATTAATTTTATTTTATTACTTATTCAAACACCTTATAATTATCACCTGATATAAACATCGGTGCGATATTAGATATAATAATTCATTGGTATTATATATATAAAAAATTATCTTAAAGGAAAAGGAAAAAAATTGTAAAACCCATTATTTGAAAGAATCGTTATTGTTTTAATATATATTTATTATACTTATATTACTTTATATACTATATATAGTTAGAGATGTTATACAGTGTATGATATATATATATAATCAATGCAACTTCATATCATATTTTGAGTTTAATATACATGGTATAATGTATATTATAATATATTGATTGCATTATATCATAAAATATATTTGCACATTGCACATGTTTATCCATCCGCGCTTAAATATTATGTATTAAATTTAGATTAAAAAATGCATGTTATCTATCTATATAATATATATGCAATGTATATATATCCTGTGTATTTATCCATTTACGTTTTATTATCCCTGATATATATTAAATAAAACTAACGATAAATATTTTATATATATATATGTATATATTAATAAGCGTTCAATAATAAGGAGGAGCTATTACATATACAATATATATATATAGTATGTATATATCAAATGTTTATACATTTACTTACGTTTTATTATATATACAATATAGAAATTTATTCAGATTTGTATCTTATTGCAAAAAAAAAAATAAAATAAAATAATATATGTTTTAAATTTTAATAATAGCCATTAAATGAAGAGTGAATTTAAAATATATTGGTTTTCTTACAAAATGCTATCTACTATATATGGTGCTGCGCTTGCAGATATTACATACAAATTCCATATATATAAATATATTTAACGTTCATCATATTATATTTTGATAAGATTTGGATGTATGGATCTCTGTATACATATTGTTTAAATGCGTTGAATTGATAAAATATAAAACAAAAATTGATAACAAAAAATCATATGCAAGTGAAATATTTCCACTGTAAATTGGATTAAAACACTTTATTGTTTAAATTTTAATTTATTTATTATTTAAATAAATATAATGCCTTGCATTATATTTATTATTTAAATAAATATAATGCCTTGCATTATTATAACGTTATACATATTATATCAGAGTTCCTAAATCATCCTATATATACCGTGATATATTATTTTATAATCCTTTTTGTGTATTGATTTATGTTTCACTTTGAATATTAAAGCTAATTTGGCATCCAGCAATCAATAATATATATACATCTATATAATTATATATTTATATGTTTTTAGATGCGTAATTAATGCTGTTATTTTCTTATGATAGCAATATGATTGTTGTAACAAAATACAGCATAATAAAATTGTTCCTTATAATTTAACGAATTTGCATTTATTTTTCTCATAGGAAAACATTTGCTATCCTGGAAATAGAGTAATTATATACATATATGATATATTTATTTTCCTCTTGTTACCGCGTAATGGTACGCGCGAGAAGTGATTGCAGACACCATTGCAGATACCTTGCGTAAAAGGCTCTTGAGTAAACATGCTAAATTCATTAACGCAACAAAGACCGATCTAATTGGATTTTCGAGGAAAACAAATTATGTTTGGAAATTTGACCATTAAAAAAATGTAAATTGAATCTTAACAAGGTACACGGCGAGGTGTTATGTATGGGTGTCTGTGGCTAAAGGATCTGGAATACTAATATGGCCTATAGACCGGTATAAAACGTAGTGGGAGGGTACATGCTTAAAACTAAATTAATTACGCAGCACATGTTAATCTTCAATTTCCATTATCTTTGCGTAATATGAAAACTAAATTAAATTTTGATTTTTTGTAGAAGCAAAGATAATCGGTTCATTTTTTTTTATAAAAATAGTTAAACATGGGGTTGTCATATATGTAATGTACGAAAAATGGTATACGTTTTCATAGCAGTTTTTTGTCAGAATTTTTTTGGAAAATCAGCGATAACTCTGAAACCATAATCATTCGATTTCTTTTTATGAAAATCATACAACGTAAATGCAAATTAAATAAAACTATGACTTTGCCAAGGCCATTATATTTACCAAGGCCAAATGTATTGCTGTGTATTAACTAAACCTTGTTCATTGCAAACGACAATGAGGATGGATTCAAAATAATAATGGGTACCAGAAAGGATCCATGTAACTACATAGGATCCTATCAACCAAGAACTGACGAATTCGTTATAAATCTCGATAGATTTTGTATATTCGTTAATACATAAATAAATTGAGGGCATTCTACAGAATTTAAAGTAGAATTCGTATCAAACTTCTTACGTAAAGTGGCTAAACATGTTCTACAAAGTCTGATAAATTTATCGAATTTTTTAAGGTAAGCGTAGATTTTTTCCTACATATTTTTCTACAGTACCTACTTCCCATTCTATAACATCCATTAAGTACTCTTTTTTCTATACACATAAATTTGTCTACGGAATTTACTGTAGAACATGAAAATAAAATCTGTATAAAATATACGAAAATCTGTCGTTTATTCTACACTATTTTCTATGTAATTTTCCTTATTCTCTTGTATGAAATCTATATATTTCATTGTTCTTCATTGTTCATTTTCTTTATTCTTCACCTTTATCTACAGAATATACCGATATAATTAGGGTTTTCCACGAGCGTTTTGATGGATTTATCTATATTTATAATTGTTGTAAGAAAATTATAAAAATATTTCAATTTTTTTATATTAAATACTAAAAATTACAACTGTATTAATATTTAATTTATAAATATAAAAAATTTATATACTGCAATTACCTCTATGATATATTTTAATATATCACATTAAATTAAATTGAAAGTAAAAAAAAATATATGATATAAAAAAAATGTTCATCAAAAACTTGATGTTCGCCACGGCATATCAAAACAGAATGACTTATTGTTAGAATATTCGTGATGTGTTGTTGAGATACATTTTAATGACGTAGTAAACGAATAATATGATAATATGTAGATACTCAGCAAAAATTGTATAGATCAATATATATAATTTATCTTGGATTAGATCAGTAAAATAAATAGAAAATATAGTCGAAGGTAATGAATATTTTTCTATGTATTATAAATATGTAGAATCGCTTCCAGTTACTCTAATCTAAATTCGATAAATTGCGTAGAAACATGTCTTCAGTAATTTCGATGATCACAAATTCGTTTACATCTTACATAAAATTTCGTTTAGAGCTCATCGATATTTTCATAGAAGATTTCTACATACAAAAAAAAATCTACAACATCTATTGGATTTTCTGTACATCAATATTGACTCTGCATTATATTCTATAACTGGTCGACTGGGGAGGATCAGTCAAAGGGATCAGGAAACTATTCATGTCAACAGTTGAAATCAAAAAAGTGATACTAAAGGAAATTTGTACTATACGAAACACAAACGAATCACTCCCTCAAGTGGGATCGAACTCAATAAGCGGGGCTGTGGTGTATTCATACTTAAAGAAAATCGAAATATCCGGGGAAGATGTTGGCTCTAATTAATGCACTAGACCACTATGAAAGCAATTAATTGTGCCAATAGAAAATCGTTTTTGCGTTTCATAGCAAACAAGTGATAAAGTGTTTGAAATGAAGGATGTTCATTTGATTCATTACCTGTGGTGTGATTCATAGGTTCAATAAGTATTCGGTTTTTAATGCACCTTGGTTTGGTTTAGGTGGCACTATCTCCCGAATAAATACAGTTAATATTTGACCCTACCGTTTGTCTATTTAAATAAAATCTATTTTCTGAAATATTAACTTCTTTACCAACATTATGTCAGACAAATATTTAATTAAATGGCTATAGTTCTATCATTTTAATTTTATTATTGTTTAAAAATTTTATTAATGTTATGTATTCACTTTAATTTATTTTATTATTGTTTAAAAATCGTGAATATGTGAATCTAAATAACTTTAAAGAGTTCATTTCAATTTCAATTTAAATGCCAATATCAATTCAAAAATATAATCATCCCTTAACATTATACAATATCTGATAAATAATAAATAAATAGTAATCGTTTTAAATAACAATTTAAATGGTGATTTTATATCAATAGTAAAAAATATAGTTTGGTATATATATGTAAATGAATATATTTCTTCGATTATATTTCATATCTTTACAAATATTATATTGCTTAAATATATTACAAATTTATTGTTATTTTATATATATATGTAACTGCACTGTAGTTTTATAAATGTTGTTGTTAATATAAATATAAATATTATTATTATTATTATTGTTACAAAGATGAGGATTATAAGATTATATATGGTATTTTCGATTTGTATATTCCATTTATAATTTATTCTTAATCATGGTCGTGGTTTGTTGAATCTTTTATTAACCGTGTGTGTATATATGTATATATATGGTAGGTACATTTATTTTAAATATTTATAAAAATGGGAATCGAAATATGTGGATAAATAAAACTATATAATATGAACGTTATTTTGGTTTCGGATTCAATTCATGCAAAAATATTTTCTTTTTCTTATTAATAACCGAAAATTCAATCATATTGCATATAACAACAATTAATAAATATGCAATAAAATATATATATTTATTTGAAATGCATTTTTTAAATATTGTTTTTATTATACACTTTCTGTGCGATGTTGTGAATTAAAGGTGGATTGAGGTGGAGCATTTCAGGCATTCAGGGTGTGAGATTAAAATCAATATTTATATATATAAATAACAATTGATTATAATATTATTTTACACACATATTTAATATATAATATATTTTTATTGTATATATAGAATATATTATTTAGAAATAATGAAATGTGATGCGTTCTTTTAACAGTGCGACATCTACGAAATTCAACAGTGCGATCAATTGCGAGTTGCTATTCGATTGTGATATTTCATTATATGATGATTGCTGTGGATGAGACTTTAATCTATCTTTCATTCATTGCACTGGATCAAAACAAGGGGCTAAACAGTAGTGTTGATATGGTTGTTCAGTTCCAAACAACCATGTCAACGAGTTCATGGCCAGAAATGAGAAAGAGAAGAAGTGAGTGTTTGATGCAAAATGAACTCTGTTCAAAACTGATAAAACAATTAATAACTTATATTGATCCAAATGGATGGAGAAATTAGTAAAATAAAGGTTACCAAAGAAATAAATTCTCTTATATCAAGTTAATGCATCAGCACAAAAAAGTCGCTCACAATCATTGAGTAAAAATATACGAATTGTTGCAACATACGGCATATTCTTCAGATTTAGTTCCATGTGACTTTTCTCATAATTAAAAAAATGTTTACGTCGAAAAATGGTTTTCATCTAACGCTGCCGTAGATCTGGCGGAAAAAGCACCACATAGATGAGCTCATACATTGGATTTTTGGATCCGTTAGAATAAGTTTAAGAAAGTTATATATATTATACTGAAAAAGTAATTTTTACCACTATAACTATAATGTTTTTTTTTATTTCTGTTACAACTCGAACTTATTAAATGATCTTTATATTTAAATTGAAATTTTATTATTAAATAATTATTAATGTATAGTATTTAGTTTTAGTTATCCAAGTGTAGTTTCATCTTAAATTACATACAAATAAGTCCATAATGGGTTATGTTGTATTAAATATAAATTTCAACGTGCCATTAATATCGCCAATTATGATTAAAATGATCATAAATGAAATCAATATACATATAATCTCGTAGGATCCATATTACATTTATACCATCAACATTATGCTGCCATCCATCATGATTGCATAATATAACTACAGCATATTATTTAATAAATAAAGAAATAATATTACTGGAAAATCATATATTTTATTATATGTTTCGTTTTAAATTTCCATCCAAAAATTTGTTAGTAAGAAACTTTCTCAAAAATCAATTTGGACCCTTTGCAAAACAATAAAACTGATTTTTGGAATAAATTTATAATTATAAAAATTATGAAAATGTTCTTATATATTGTTAAATAAAGATACAGGCTATTCCGATGGGCTCAGGAATAGTGCTCACTATAGTTAATATGAATAGTGCACACGAATATGGCTCACTATATTTTATAAACAAATAAATAAATACTTATATGTTTAAATAACTTTTACACGTCTTTATAATTTATAATTTACTGATTACACTTCTTACTTATTTTTTAAAATAGACCATTTACTTTCACTGCTTTTTTACTACTCTCTTTAATACAATATTTTCTTGCCCGATTACAACCTACCTAGCGTATTGAACCCAATATGCTACTCAAAATTGGTGATAAAGCATAGTCAGGTCAAATACTGATAAATTGCAATCAATCATTTTATAATAATAATATTTTAATAATTTTATTAATTGCACAAATTGCATAAATTAATAATTAATTGTAAAAATAACAAAAGTAGTAGAAAAGCAACAATTACTAAACAATGAATTTTTTTATATAAAGGAGCACGTGTATAAATCACAACAATCGAAAGTTGGTACTTGAATTGAAATTACAGGATACCAATAATGAATAATAAATTTGTTTTGCATTATAGATTTGTTTTTTATTTATTACTCACCACACTAAAATTACTTCACTTATGATTTTAAAATTATAAAAACCGTTCTGACTATAATTTTATGTAATTTTATTTAACCTTGGAATAAATTCAAATCTGTTATAAAAACATTTAAAAAATACACAATAAAGAAAAAAAGCCTTAATAAATTATTAAATACACCGATAAAATTTAAATATAGCATAAAAGTCAACGTGAGTCAATTTTTGCTCAATTCGGTAATTTCGATGATGATTTCGTTGAAAAACTCTCGAAATCATATGATTTCGGTAAAGCTATATTTAAATATATTTTTATAAATTGGGAAGATCTCCATGTATGGAAAATTGGCCAATGAAAAACATCGAAAAACCACCTGTAAAATGCTTTGTTCTAAAGGTACAAAGAACGTTCTTTTTTGCACCAAATTATATGACGGGCGATGAAAATTAAATTTAGTTTGAGAATTCTCAAAAGCAAAAAATCATGTTTTACATGAAGTCAGAATATCAAATATTAAAAAATACCAAGTATATCAAAAAAGGGAACACAATGTAATTTGGGTTCATTATAATGGCTTGGTTACTAAACTTATTTGTATCATTCATTCATAAATTATCAGATGGAACGGTGCGATATAGTATTATTCGGAACATAATTACCATTGTGCACCATTAGTATAACATTTAGAATTCTGAGCCATTAATATTTATATGATTGATACGTACTCTATATAATGAAAATAACTTTACGATATGCGCCATCATTATTAGTCTAATGATAAATGAATTGGTGAGTTCATGAACAATTACAATTCATTGCATTATTTTTAATTATTATATAACATTCGATTCTCAATTATAAAAGCAAAATCAATTAAAATTATCAAATTCTTTCAAGTGCATATGTATTCCATTAGATTTTTAAAAGATAGACTTCATTCCTTTTGAGGTAATTCTATAATTATAGTATGTATTGTAATTTACATGGATTTTAACAATATTATGGCATGCTCACGCATTATACAGATAGTACAATTTTTCGTCACTTATTTAAAGATTTCTCGTTATCGGAACGACTAAAACCACACCCCGAGGTTAGCGCAGGTATACCGCCACGGGTACTGTGACCAATGGAATTATAACGTATTTAAATTTGAGGGCAATTCTACAGCATAGTCACTGACTGAAAACGTTCATAACTAGGACTTTCGTCTTAATTATGATTATTGGCAGACTTTGGTATTCTCACGGCAGTCATAGTTATGATTCGCCTTAAAAAATAGTCTTACGTTGTATTGTACATAATAAATTGACATAGGTTGCATTCGATTTACATGCCTAGTACATATTCCAAAACAGAATTATTGAATTTCATGTTCTTTTGGAATGTAATAATACTGACTGAGTAAATTTTTATTTGTGTTCGATTGAAAAATTCAAAATGTTTATTCTGTAATGAGTACAGAAAAAATAGTACTCAACAAATTAGCCGGGTAAATTTTTTGGTTTGTGTTTTAGCCTACAATGACAGCTAATGTTTTTCTTTTCGTTGTAATGATGTTTTTCTAAATTGTTGTTGTTTTGCTAATAAATATTAATTCACATACAGTATAAAAGACCTCTCTCTTCTTTTAGAAATACAATTTTTCTTGTTTTTCAATTTTTTTGAAAATACAGTTTTTCTATAGAAATACAACAGAAATATATAATTTTTTAATATTTTTCGTTGTTTTTAAAATTTTTTTCTCTTAATTTTTTTTAAACACTCACTTGATTTTTGTTGTTGTTGTATTTTAATGTTATTTACAAAACTAGGGAAATTAAGGGTCGCAAATACAATCACATATAAGCCATTTAAAAATATATACAAATGCAAAAAATAGAAAAACGAAAAGAAAAACATTAGCTGTGAATGTAGGCTGACTTTTTGCTGAAATTATATATATACTTTTTCACATACACCAACACAGATTTTTTTCTATACTAAAAAATTTCTGGTTGAATTCTGTGAGATTTATGATTTTTTTACCTACACTCGGTACACAATCTTGGATACTCAAATTTTATAATTGAAAGAATTTTTTATATATATGTACAATATATATTAATATGATTTAAATTATATTCAAAAAAAAATCCTATATATTATTCTAAATCTTATATCACAAATAAAATGTATATCTACAGGTTTATTATGTTATTATACGAGGTTGCATTAGTATTAATCCATATACAAAACCGTTTATAATAAACTTATTATTTTTATTTAAATTTTGGAAGTTTTTAATGTTATTTTTTTATGCATAAACACATTTTTAGTTTATAAACACAACCAATTTCCTTAAGGGCTACAACTAAATATTTTTAAAAACTCTACTTTCGTATGTATATATACATTCCTTGGTTCTTTTCATATTTCATATGTCTGGTCATAAAATGTACTTATATATAAATTTTACCATATCTATATTAAATATTTTACTATAATATATATAAAGATTTTTTTTTTAATCTTATAACAAAAAAATCCTCGGATCGCTATACATATATTTATAAAATATATATTACATTTTTTATCCGTATATATATAGATATAAATATTAATACACATTTACGTTCCTAATTACTAATTATTAAATCCATATTTGTTTTAATTTTATCGCTTTTAATGATCTTGATAATCTCCTTTCATATACAATGTTATTATTATACTGTTTAGTTTATGGTATATATATAAAACATGCGAATTTTATAATAATAATTATTTGAGAAATTTTTTTTCCGAATATCAAATGCGCGTATCCGTTAAAAGTAAAATCGTAGTCTTTTGCGCGTATAAAAATATGCGAAAAATCTACATCATATATAAAGGGATAATGAAAATATGAAAAAATTAAAAAAAATTCACATATTTAAAATTAAAAATAAAATGATGTACTTTTTTTTATTTTATATAAAAATAAAAAAAAACTCGTTGTAATAAATTCATAAACACACGAATATATATAAAAAAAAAACATATACCTGATTTTTTTTGCATTTGCATTTATCACAAAATAAAATATATAATAATAAAGAATAAAAATATATTTATTCATTCATTTTTTGTTTTTTTTTATTATTATTATTATTATTTTTTGAGTAATATTTTATTCGTTAACGATTTACTTGAGGCTGGGGCGTGATCAGTCGTTATGAGATATATTAAAAATAAAACACATTATGCATTTTTATATAAAATATATTAACTATATGGTGTATATATATTTATATAAATGGAATGGATTTTACGCGATATTAGAGTTCTCTAGCGCTGCCGAGACCGACACATTATCACAAATATCAAGGGTTAAATAATTTTATTTTTATATTTTGTTGTATTTTTATATTCGTATATGTAATAGAAAATTGCTTGTAAAATTTATATTTAATATAAAAAATTTACATTGTATATTTGCAAATGCAATCGTGTTCATATAAACACTATATATTTAAAATTCGCATATTATTTTTTTTTTTTAATTTAAATAATTATTTTTGTATAGGGTATTGTATTCATAGTGTTTCACTTAATAAGTAATTTTTAGTATTACAATTAAAACACGGTGTTTTTTTTAAAATCCAATAAGAAAAGCATACCATAATTTTTTATTTTGTGTATTTTATATAGAGATTATTTTAATATCGCAAATGAAATCAGATGTATATTTAACAAAAAAAAACCATAAAAAAAAAAGAAAATTTTTCAAATGTAATGTTTATTATAGGATAATGTATAATGGGATGTAATAAAATAAAAGATCAAATTTGTTAATTGAAGGTTTCACAGCATAGGTACAATTGCGATGTATTTAGGTTCAATTCTTCAAATTCAATAAATATATATTTGAATTTTTCTTTATATCTTAATTTTTTCTAGCAATTACAAATTTATATATACATCCTTTAACCCGATTCGGATATTTATCGATATTATTAATTTACAATGCGATTTATGTTATATAAATTAATTTACATTATATATATTATATTTAAATTTAGTATATTAGACAAAATAACCGAAATTTTGATTTAAAAAATAAAACGCAACTATAAAACGCATATATATCTATTATCAATGTAATCAGCATTAAAAAGATGTATACATATTTACAATATGTGTTGAGCTTGGGTAAAAAAAAATTGTTGAAGCGTACGAATGATATACAAGTTTTTGATGATGATTGCATAATATCTCGCACACATGAGTATAAGTGGTTACAAAATGCAGCCTGTACAATTTAATTGAAGACTTTCTTGATGAATACCCCTATATGCGGCGTAAAACCATCAATATCCCTCCATCCGATCATTTCAAAGTGCTTTGAGATGTTGCTTCTCAAGAGAATGAAACCACAATAATAGAGGACAGACAAAGTTAATACCATCAGTGTGGATTTATAGAAACCATGGTGGATAGGGTTACACACATAATATAACACACAATGGAAACTAAAAAATTTGATTAACCTTATTTCTGGACGTTGCATTAGACCGGGTTTGTCATAGGGGATTGGCGTATAAATTAAATAGGGATCTTCCGAAACAGTGTACGGAAATTTTGGAATCCTATTTAGCTGACCAGCATTTCTGAGTAAAATATGAGATCAATTATAACGGTTGGACCCAACAAACTACGCTATATATATTTATAAATACCATTAGAAACTGGATTAAAAAATGGTGAATCTCAAAGAAGCTCAACGAAATAAAATCAATCACTGTTAATTTTACATTCTGGGGCTCAAGAATGGAAAGGCAGCTGGATCGGATGGCGTACCTGGTGAAGTCTTAAAATATAGTGAAGATGTTTTGCAGAATGGTATACACGAGCTAATTGTGCATGTTTGGAACTATGAAATTATACCAGAGGCGTAGAAGCTTGTTATAATTGTGCCAATATACAAGAAGGGAGACAGGATGGAGTGTTCCTACTAACCGGAAATTTCGTTGATGAATGCAACATATAAGGTACACGCTTACGAGTTGCATGAGCGCCTTTTACCATATGCGGAGGAAGAAATTGGTGAATACCGATGTGGAATTCCGTAACGGTCACTAGGGAGCTCAACATAGAAACACATCACCTGTTTGTTGATTTTAAAGCCACATACGGCAGTGTTATCAGGAAAAAATTATGACGCGCAAATCTCAGGTAAATAAGGGGTATCATGCATTCGAAACCATTGATCGAGTTCGGCAAGGGCTACATTATTTTTGGACGACCATTAACACCAACAGCACAATTTTTACCTCATATGCTCACTTATTCGGCTATGCCGATGCCATTGACGGGTAGAAATATGGGTGCCGTTAAAGAAGCGTTCTTAGTGTTGGAACGTGAAGCTTCGGAAATGGGATTAAAGGTAAATGAGGAGAAAAATACGTATATTCTCGCACCACGAATAGTAGGTTTATGTTAAGGACATGTTAAGGTACCTTGCAGCATAAACAGGGAAAATGATATAGCTGAGGAAGTTTAATCCCGGATTGCTTCACAAGGCCTTTTACGGTTTGCGAAAGATGTTCTTCTGGAAGACATTGAAAATACTAAAAGTAAAGTTATATCAAACACTGATTCGACCAATTGTCACCTACAATTCTGAAACGTGGTACATGACACAGGCTAACGAATGGCGTCTTGGGGGTTTGAAAAGAAAATACTACACTACATTTTTGGACCGACAAAGGAAAGGGGCGGTGGGATATGTCTGGCGATCATATACCGTCAAAAATGCTGGACAGCAAGCCAGGTGGATTAAGGAGCGTTAGAAGCCCGCGGGGTAGGTGGAAAGATGAAGTTGACTCGGACTTTCTGGCTCTCGGTGTTGCCGGCTGGCGAACGTTGGTGGTGAATAGGCCCGGTTAGAGAAGGCTGCTGATGGACGCCAAAAACAATAGTAGGTTGTAGGCGCATGTAAGTATGTAAGTAAGTTATTTTACAAAACTGGAGAACGATAACAGCAGGCATTTGTTTTTACATTAAGAAATATGCAATTTAAACTGTAAAAGAAGGCGCTGTACGCTGTAGTGTAAGTGGTTTTTGAGAGGGTTTTGGGGAGTGGTGAAGTTGATAACACCAATATAATATTCTAACCAAATGCTGAGGTCGTGCGTTCGAATCCTACCGAAGTAATTCTACTGTTTTCTAATTTTCTGGTATATGCCGTTTTGAGTAGCAGACATATAGTTGCATATTTTTTAATGCGTTTTTCACGTTGCTTATTAACCAATACAGTGGCGGATCCCATAATACGATCAATGTCTGCATTCTGAAAAATTATCACTTGTTTATACCGTATTTTTAAGACCGCTTTCTGGTATAATTAAAAAAATTTCAACATTTCATTTAATCCACCTAAAGTACAACCTGGATTTTCGACAAGTGTATGCCATATATCAACGGTTTCATCACCTATATATTTAGTGATTTTTTTACGATTATTGAATTATTGAATGAGATAATCCTTGCCCCTTTTTTTTTAAAGAAACCTTTGTTATTATTCGAATTGTATCGTTCAGAATAATTTATAAATTTTGATTTAACATAGTATATATGTTAAGTAATATATAAATTTGCATATTTTAAATGTTGTGTATATAACAGCTGAAAACAAGAAATATGTTTATATTTATCCTACCCTATCCCTATCGACCTATCCCTATCGTATATTATATATATCAATATATCGTCTAATGTTTATAATATTTTAAAACAAACAAACAAATAAATATATAAAAAGGGTTTCTAATCTTATACCGGAGATGAAGATTTTTGTACAATATCCGAATAGATAAATTTTGTTTTTTATGTTTGTTCAGCAGTGAAAGAGTTGATTTGACTTTCATCAAGTTATATATATAAACTCACATTGCATAAAAGTCTTTAATTTTTTTTTTAAATATGAACAAAAATAAAATTATTTATATATTTTTCGATATCTTTATAATAAATATGTTTATGAAATATGTATATAAATGGTGGATTGATGTGGTAATGCGAAATGATGTTGATGAGAATGGAATAGAAGTGAGGTAAATGTGTTTGATGATATAGTTTTTATTTTATAGAAACATTTATATTAATATTTTTGATTGGAAATGATGGATGCGATCTGAAATATATGTATATTATATTATCATTATATATATTTAAAAATATATCCAAACATAACATATAGTAAAACTTTTACGGAAAATATATATTTTATTTCTATTCATATGAAAATAACAAAAGGATTTTCATCATCCCAAAATATCAACATATTATTTATAATGTATATACAATCACTTTAATATATTTAATATATAGTTGCGTAGGTATGTTCTAGACAGAGTGTTTTGATAGAAAAGTGTTTTTTTTATTGTTCAATTCTTTTGATGCTGAACCAATTAAGAGGTCAGTAAAAAATAAATACAGGAAATTTCATTAGACCACATGAACTGATTAAATAATTTATAAAAAATCTCATTACAAATTACGAATTCTATATAAGCACTATATATATTAAACAAACAATTTAAAGCTCCCTGTCTGTATTTAATCGCATACAATAAAATGAATATTTTCTTTAAATTTATACAACATAGAAAATTGTATATATCAAGATATTTTAAATAGATGTATAATAATAATTGTATATGTTATATTATAAAATATTTATAATATACCTAAATATTTTAAATATATGCAATACGAAATAAAATAATTAATCATTTTCATATTTCTTTTATTTGTTATATATTCTGAAAATGGTAGATTCATACTATAAAAGATATTATAGGTAAAATAATGTATTTTAAATACCGCGGATATCACGGATACCTGTTGAAACAGTAAATACATATATCGATAGTTAAAATGGTAAAATCGCTAATATTTATATTTTATATACAATATAGATAATACTTGAAATAATTATCAAACAGCATACATATTATATAAAGATGATGAATTGAATGTAATAAATAACGGAGTGTTAAAAAAAACTCTATTCTACCTGTGAACATTTTATCCGTTTGTAGGAAAATAGGAAAATAATATTACCTCAATTATTCCTTTTGCGGAACTGATAGGTAAATATAGGAGGAAAATTTAATTAACTCTTCACAATAACCTCCATCAATACACTTATTCCAAAGATCCTAAAACTTTTTAACCCCAACTATGTTGTAGTGTTTCTCAAGATCTGCAATACAGCCCATTACGTTAGCAATTATCGCTTCGTTTGATGAAAAATCGGTTTGGATTTTGAATATATTCCACGAACCAAGTTCGATCCGTTTTTCCGCCATTTTTTTACACATGTAAATGTGATTTTTAAGCAATGGTATGAACGGATGTATTTCGTTTTTCGTATATGTACACAAACTAAATCACATATATATTCAACAATACAAAAAAAAAATTGAAAATAAACTAACACACACATTTACAAAAACAATCCGCTTTTCTGAAAAGAATGAAACCATTTCATTTTAATTCAGACAAAATATTTTACGATTGGGAAATGGATTTTCTGAATTACGAATGTGATTTCATAAAACCCAATACCATTTAAACACACGTTTTCATTTTTGCCGTATAAGTAATGAAATACGAATTCTAAAAATCCATTGCTTTAATGACAGGAACGTACGGACCGGTAACTTTCAATTGATCTGCTAGCTACAAAAATGCCGTTGCGACATTTTTAAGTGGATGATATATTGACAGTGGCCGATTCAATTTGGTGATGCCATAAGGTTGCAGGATAAACTCATCAACAGCATAACCGAGGTGGTTTTCACCTTAGAGTGAGCAATAGTCAAGGTTTGTTAAGCACAATAATTCCCGAAGAGAGCGAGTTGATTTATCTTTATGCTATTGAATGGAATGGAATAAAAAAACGCTCGAAGTTGAATGGAATCCATCAAGGGATTATTTAACCATAATTCTTAATTTAATGGGAGAGTGGAGAGCGTGAAACGGTGTCCCAACAAAAAGCCATGTATTATCCGAAATTGCATAGCTATTCGATGCGCTTGGATTATTTACTTAAAACATTAACAAATTCACTGTGAATTTCCATTGGTTTCAAACTGCGGTTTGCCAAACATTTTATAAATTTTTTAAGGAAGCACGTATTCGTGGTCAGGAGAGAAAAAGGGGGTTACATTTATCATCTATCAATTCTTCATAAAATGTATATACAAAATAATGTGACAAAATAATATATTTCCTTCAAACCTCCAGATCAAAAATTTCAATTCAATTGACAAAAAAACAGAAAGAGGTGCCTCTAATAATCCCTTAGAATTGAATGGGGAGTGGTGAATTTGATGAGAAACCTTAAAAAATTGTTCTTTAAATTCTTTTTCCAAGACGAACGTAATAAGTCATATACGGAAATACTTGCTCAATGAACTGATACAGCACCTTTAAATAGCTGGTAAACAAAGAATGCCTTGACAATACCAAATGAAATTTTGATTATGTTCTTATATGAAAAATAAAGATGAAATATTAAAATTATGCGGACGGCGAAAATTAACAAATATTTTCATAAATTTTATTATTAATTTTAAGTTTTAAAATCGTCAAACAAAAATTAATCAAAAATCAAACAAAACTGAAAAAAAATTGTATTTAATTTAATTTCTATTTCTTATGAAATGAAAATGCAATTTAAAAAAAAAGTCTCACTGTAAATCAAATTGATAAAATCTTTTTATATACATATTTTCTATTCTTTTTCTTTTCTTTTTTTTTGTTATCGCATTTATTGTTCGTTATATTATTTAAAAAAAAAATAAGTAATTTTTAGGGGTTCAAACACAATTTTTTTTTATCTTTAGGGGGATGTTTTGGCGAGGTGAATTGGAGAATAGATCTATCTATTATATATATATATATATATATATAGGTACTTATATAATATATGAAATTTCAGAATATAGCGATGTTCAAATGAATTGATAAGATTTTTTTATGATATTTACTTACATATATATTTTTTATTATATCTTATATGGTTTATGGTTTATTTTATTACCGTCGTAGTAAAGAACTGTACAGGTGTTTTCAAGAATAAAATAATTTATAAAAAAATATTGTCAGAAACATTTTCTTTTTCTATGGATGCTTTTTTTGTGGCAATTAACAGAAAATTTTCTTGGTAAACTTTTATCATTTATGTGTTCATTATCAAATCGTAAAAATAAAAGAAAAAAAAATTTTTTTTCTTATTACATGAAATTATATTAAATAAAATGATAAGAATATAGAGTTTTTATTTAATTTTTATTAATTTTTTAAATATCCATGCGGTTGGTTTTTATTTATTATATATATGTGTATGGAAATAGGTATATTATATCTATATATTTATAGGTAAATCCAAAATATAAATAGGGCATCTTAAAAAGTATTCTGATAAAAATGTTATTAGGATGGTGAAAGTAATGATGTTTAAATTAATAGTTATTTTATACATCTTTCTTTATATATATGCTGATGTTTTGTTATAATAAATCTATAAAAATCACATAATTATTTATAACTAATATATATGGAGTTAACAATCGTACCTACTTTAAAATTAAAACTAAATAATTATTATATACACTTAATATAGAGAAGAGAAAATGGATTTCATTCATTATATGTAATATTTGTGGAATAAATAATTTTATAATACATATAAATTTACATCTAATTGATACAATTTTGATAATTAATTTTAAAATTAATCAATATATTCCCATCATATATATTATAAAGTGTATTAATTCAAGCTTTCAGTATGCGAATTATTATTTAAGCACATACTATCAGTATGCGAATTATGGCTAACATTTTCAACATAAGCCGTTTTTTGTCAAAATTTTTTGTTTTTTTTTGTTGTTTTTGTTATGTTTGACAAAAATAATTTTTTTGACGTTCGATTTTTAGTTGTTTACTTTTTAAATCCTACAGCTATAGCTGCTTGTTTTTTAATTTTAAATTAATTAGATCAGGCCAGCTAAGTGCTTATTCAACGTAATTCAATTTATGGGTTCCAACAGTAATTAGTAGTAGTTCCAACAGTTGTTCACAAATTTGTGGAATTCAGTACAAAATATAGACAAATCAAAGTCATACATTAAAGGTTTAAGGGTTAGTTACATTTCATTTCATGCTTTGCTCCTATTGTTGTTTCATGCTTTGTTCCTCAACTATGAAAATTCCAAGTCTATTTTTACCATTTATCGTTTCGTACCGTTTCTTTTTCTATGTTGTAAATAATTTGACATGAGCGTTGGCGTTGATCAAATGTACTCAAATAAATACAAATGCATTTGTATTTCCATCCAATTAACTAACTAATTTACTATTTTTTAAATGTGGAGCTTTGAAATTGGAGATATATCGAGGAATTTGTTCTGATTCCATCCCATTCAGGAGGTCCCATACAAACCCAAGGGTAACTTTTTGAATTAATTTGAATATATTAGCGTGACACATCACTCATTGGTGATTCAAAACAATTACTATGCGTCTGGTCACAGGTATGTGCTTCCTGTTTCAGATCTTGGTCTATGGCAGCATTGTTTTAATTAGAATCCGTTTTAAAAATAATTACTTTCTTCTGATTTATATAAAAATACTAAAGAAAAGAATGAGTCCATCATATATAATATAAATATTTAATGAATGAATTTATGTTTACATATAATAGTCTCCGTATCAGATATAATCATATATCAGATAAATATATTATAAAAATAATGTGTTCGATTAAACCTATTGTACTATTTTTCTAAAATCATATACAGGGTGAATGTTTTGCGGGTAATTACAAAAACATTAGCCGACAATTGTTCGGGAGACAAATGGAATTCCAAGGTTTTTAAATCTGCTCTATACTTTATTTTAAATTTATAAAGGTTTTGTGTGTTAAAGATAAAAATTCAAATAATAGATTTTATTTGTTTAACATAAAAACATACATTGTATGAAAAAAGATAATTTCTAATAAACTTGCCATGATGCCCTGAAAGATCGTCAATTGTAAAGCTATAAAAAGAAAACAATTCACTCTGTCTGAATATTTATAGGTTAGATATTTGCGAGATTATATATAATGTTAATATTTTCACAGATAGTAATTATTTTTTCTATATTATAATCTTCACATGTATTTGAAATAAAAATATATTAATAAATGCCTCTATATAACTATCACTATTTTAGTTAATTTATTTTTAGGTTTAAAATTATAAATATAATATATTTATTATATAAATATATAATACATATAAAAGGAACAAAATATAACCGGCATTTCACATACTTTTTTTTATTATCATTATTTTTTTTATAAATTCTATATATGCAAAATATCTCTAAAAATATGTTTGTTTTAATTTTATTTGTAAATTTTATTATCTAAAATTTTAATCTCCATATATTATACATATTGAATTTATAAATAAATATATGTATGAACAATATATAGTTAATAATCATAGCATTTACATGGCACCATCGCCGTATATAAAATATACATAACTAAAAATATGTGCAATTCTATATATATATATAATATATAGAATATTATATTTATTTGTTTATATATGCAAAACCAATAATAATATGATAATATAGAGATAAAAATAAAATATATACATAATATGTATTTTATACACCAATTTATACTATAAAATATTCATTGAAATATGCCTTTTTAATATTAAATTTACGCGAATAAACAGAATAAAAAAAAACCAAGTTTTGTTAACCATAAATTATATTAATTAAAATATTTTTTATCAGATGCATAAATAATCATATAAAAAATTATAAAACTATAACAGAAATTTGCATACATATATATACATAATTTCAATTGTAATTTAACTATATACTATATATATGATTATATAATATAAAATATTATAATGAACGTATGATTGACTTTAATTGTTTAAATTACTATATGATTTTAGTTAAAATTATATATAAATATAATAGTAAATAATTAATTATTTTGTTATATATATTGATATTTATATATAGATATTTTAATGTATTTTCTCAACAACACCATATGTTTTTTTTGAAAACATTATACAACGAACTGGGGATTGATCTCATTATATTTTTTGCATTTAATTGATTTGATATTCTTTGTGTGAAATTTTTTTTGGCATAACAATTATTCATCGCATTTACCTATGAATTATCAGTTTTTTCCCTGTTTGTTTGCCAAATCTGATGAAAAATTGATAGTTCATGATAGATATTAACTATATTCATACTGTGTAACGAATACTAATTATCAATAGTGATACGGTTCATTGAATGATTTTTGAAAAAAATGCTTATATCCAGAAATGTATAGTTACGACAAATCTTTCCATTTTAATCAATCTGTATGATTATCGCAATCCAGGAAAAATTTGTCCCAGATATAAAATAAATTCAACATATATATATGGTTTATATTGAATTCAGCATTAATATAAAAAAAACTTTGTAATTTTTATTGTGCGGTAACCTTTCTAAAAATAGCAAAATTTTTACTAACAATTAATTAATAAATAACATTCTTTGTTTCACATGTGAAAGAAGTAAACATGATTTAAATGAATTTTGCGTTGATTAATCACTGTTGATAAAAATGAAATCATCATTATACATAGCCGAAACCAAACTAACATCAAAACAAGGAACTGAAGTTTGAAGAAGTGCTCCGAAGAAAATAAAAAAATGTTAAGTCAAAACACGAAAGGTTATTCCGAAAGGGGATGAATTAAAATAAAGTATCATTCACACAAAGGCATGTTTACTCTTCATCATGCAGATCTAATGAATTCCATTGATCTGAAAAGTTAGCACTGATTTGAATGGTGTTTATAAGACTACAATAACTTACATTTGAACCGGTACACGAATTACGGCACCAGAGTTTAGTGATGGGGTCATCCTGATTAGAAATGAAATGGCTTTTGTTATGTATTGAAATATTGGATCATAAACGATCCGTAGCGTCATATACTATGGATATTTTATAAATATTTCCACCACAAATGCACTAATGAAACTTCCAAATTATTTCTAGAGAACCTATTAAGTTGTCTTGTAGTTCGAGATATTGACAAACAGCACATATCCATAATCTGTAACTATTAATTTTTTTCGAACCACATTGGACAAATAGACATCCTTACGTATTATACACCTTTGTAACTATATTAACTATATCATGATGGATGACGAAGTTTTAACTATGCAACATTATGCAACAAAAACATTAAGGCGATATTAAGCTATACATATTATGCGGTATGTCGGGTTGAAATAAATATTATTAATATAAAATTATATTCACATAACCTTGGCCGTCAATATGCCTCATATGCATTAATAATGTATCAACTATATATGTGTACATATATATATGTTTATTAAGATTCAAAATTAACCTGGAATTTCAAATTACATACTGTGTATTATTAATATATTTATATATCTATGTTATACATACTTATATTTATTATATATTTAATGCACCAATTTCATAAAATATCAATTATGCGAATTTGATGACTTTGCATTCTTACATACATATATTTATATATACACAAACGAATTGTATTGCAATGCAAAATCGACAAAACCATAAGACCAAGACATATGGGAAAAGCGTTATGGTATGTTTGAACCCAACAAACTTGATGTGTTTTTACGTCGTCACGGGAACCACGGGATACGAGAGTGGAACTCTTTTGCATATATGTGTGTGTTTCAGTGTGAATGGTGACTATATATTTACTGGTTCACCGGGATCACACAATGCTTAATCTACAAAATACTTATATATGTACAACTATATATTTATTGAATTCTCATGCGTTGATATCCGTACATAAGCAAAAAACACCACAGGAAAGCATAAGCAAAAAATACCAAAGGAAATTATTACGCTCAATATATATCTAACCAACAACAATCCCACGTTACAATGCCATGTCAATCGGTGACACCCATTTTTAATACCAACAATTTACACACGACACCACTGATTAAGACCAAGAGTCAAATCCTAAAACACTACACCAATCTAACACCATTTGGAGGGGTTCTTGGTAAAGGAAAAACTTTGATTGAATTATCATCGAACTTATAAAATAAATTCAACAAAACGAGGAGTTAGAAATTTGTAGTGAGACAAGAAAGTTCAATAGTGTAATAATAATAAGAATAAAAAGAATTTGAAATATAAAAGACAAAAAGAAGTAAAAACAGACAAATTTATTAAACAGTATAAAAATAAAGTAACGTAAAAAATTATAATAGTAAAAAATAAAAAGTGTATAAAGTCAGCAAGAAGTACAACGTATAATCCAACCAAATTCTACTCATCCAGCATCCAGCATAAACATCAACATTACCACCGCAAGCAGCAAGCATTAATATAAAGATAATAAGGTGTTTTAAGTATTTTAAGTTGAAAATAAGTTAAATTCAATAAATAAAGTTTGGGTGAACAATTACTTCACTGTTTAAAATTGTGTTAATCCATGTATCTTGAAGAAAATAGTTCATAGTTTATTATGTCTGCGGAAAAGCCCACTCGGGGCACTGACAAACCCATATATAGATTTGATAAATCATGTTTACCAAGAACATCAAGGCCATATGGTATAGTTTCCCAGTTACTATTTTCCCTTACTTATCATTTAATCAATCATTTAAATTAAACATTTCCTCCTATAAAAAACAATAAAACCCATCTAACGTCATCATCATCTAAAAGTTCAACTTGGACAATTGTTTCAAACTACAAAAAAAATTAATTTTTCGCTACACAACCAACCATCTGGTTTTAGCGTCCAACAACAGCCTTCTGTTGTTAGTTTCTTAATTTGTGGCTTTTACAATGTCGGTAATTAGCCGTACGACCAACCGCAAGCGGAAAATATAACTCTGTGTTAAAATTCAGATTCGGAAAATAACCAAACCCACAAAACATATTTAATGCATTCAGTAGGATTCGAACCCACGACCCCAAAATTTCGTTAGAATTTTAGGTTGGCATTTTTAACATATACACAACAGAGTTATATTTTAAACAATAACATCCAATATTATTGCAATCAAATTCATGTGCCTATACAGTGTGTCCCAGTACCGCCATATAAAACCGAATACCACGTAGACCTGGAATTATTTCAGCAAAACATCGTTCCCAACTAACTTTATCCATACCCAGTTACAGGGTGTTCAAAAAATTGGGTTCATTGTAAAACATGATTTCTAAATAATTCAGGCTAGAATAGGCTAGAATAGATTTGTTCCGAATAAGAGGTTGGATATTTAATTGTCGTTTGCAGATTTTGATGTTCAAATATGATATTTATCCATTAATTTTTTCAGAAAGATTGATTTTTCTCTAAATTTCTCGTAATAAAAATTTTTTTATCCCAAGTAACTTTTGTGCACGACATTTTTCCTTTAAGTTCATAAGACAAAGGACATAAGACGATGCAACTTATAAATTTGAAGTTATGTAATCCAAGGATTACAAATAATTGATAATGAATATCCTGAATTATGAACATTTATTATTTTAGTACATACTTTTCATTCTAAATTAAAAATATTAATAACACATAATGTGTAATTTTTATGCACAAAAATTAAGATTATCATAAAAAAAGTTTAATATAACAATTGATATCTGTTACGTTTTGTTTCATTTAAAGTGAACATTTTTAGGTATCATCTTAAATGGTTCTAAATTAATATTTTTTAAAAAAATTCATATAATTTTCCCATATTTTATGTTAGAAATTTTCCTATTTTAATTTTATTTTGCCATAAATCTTAGAAAACCAATTAATTTTTTCTTCGACGTCTAATAATAATAATAATATGCATTAATTAATAAGATCATAATAAAATGGTTTAGCGAATAAAATATGTTTAATAATTTAATAAATAAAGTATGTAATATATCACCTTGCTTTTTGTGTAGAAATCTATAGAATTTCCATTTAATTTAATTGATACAAAATATATTCTGATTAATTATCAACATCCAGGATATGCAATATGTCTTTAAGCTATAAGCAAGTATATTCTATTTAGTTATTTTATGAAAAAAAATATCTGTAAATATTATATATTACTTCATTACTATATAAAAAATATTAAATAAAATAAAATTAAAAAAAATATTCAATATAAATAAAATATTGAAACTTTCATTTTTTTTTTGTTTTATTATTATTATTTTAACATTTAAAATTAATGTATTTTATTGATTTTTATTTTATACAATATTAAATTTGATCAAAACAGATTTCCATAGTGCGGTCTATAATTATAAATTTACACTTTTTTTTGTTAATCTATCTACATATTACAAGTGCATATATACATAATATAATATATATATATTATATGCAATCTTATAACAAGAAACAAGCAACACTTACTTACTATATATAATGTTATGTTGAATTTCTTCCTCTTTATGGTGTGCATTAAGGTATAGAGGTATAGAGGCTTATACCTATATATATATATATATATATATACGTTAAATAGAAACGATAATTCTTAGGAGGTGCAAAAGTCCATGTGTAAATTATGGTACAGTGATAATAATCTTTAAATATATATGTTTTATACCAATAAATTATGTATAATACACATTTTGTATTTAAAATACTGTGAATAATTTAATGAAGTATTTGTTTTATATTAGATTTATTTTTGAATTTTTTGTTTCTTCTTAAAGTGATATGCTGTGGTTTTTTTTAACAAAATTTTCCTTTTATATTCACATAAATAACGTATAAAATATTATATAAATATATATTCATGAAAATCTTGTAGCCAATATATGAAATACTTTTTTAACATATATATATAAAAGTGTATCTGTCTAAAAAAAAAAGTTTTGTAAACTTCGATTTGTTATATTTATTCGATGTTATATTTGTATTTCATATATTAATATTATTTATTTTAAGTAAATATATTTAATTTTTTGGCTCTATAAATTTACATATTTTTATTTAATTATAGCTTTGTTTTTGTTTTGTTTATAAATATTTATCTTTTAAAGTTGAAGAAAAGTTGTTTTTTATCTTTCGGACTGACCAAAACCGTATACGTGAAATAGAATATCGATCTATAACTATAATGTGGTACATTCCAAATGGTGGTATGGTAACGGTTATACATTTGTTATATGCGTGCGTTATAAAATGATTAAATAAAATATTCGAGATAATGTCAAGTATTGTGTGTAAGTATATATATACACTACAGATAATATATCTATGTGAGAATGATCCGAAAAAGCAGGTGTTTATTGGGAGGTTTTTAAATATATAGAGTATTTTGCAACACTTAGTTACTATATATAATGTTGTGTTCAATTTTTTAAAGTGCATATATTGTATAGTGATTTTGACTTCATATATTTTTTTAGTGGAGAAAAAATTGATTGTGACTATATTTTTTGTATCTACAAATTAAATAGAAAGTTATATAGCCATAAAAATTTTATTAGTTTGTCAAGAAAAATTAACGCTCAACGTCCTGATTTTACAATCATTTTAATTTGACCTGGCGCCTAAAACTTATATATAAAATAATCAATCTCGTTGAATATTTTAAGAAAAATAATTTGAATTTGATCTATGCAAAATGTTTAAGTGTTTAAGTGTTAACTGTTTTTTTTTCGTTAATTTCTTCTTTTGTAAACCTTATAGTTTACTCTAATAATGGGAATTCATTAACATCATTGGTATAATGGAGAGCTTAAAATTTTAAGAAAATTAAGAAATAAGTTTGGAATATGTATTGCACAGGCGTGGCTGGGTTTTGTTCACTCTGTTCAGTGAACCACCTGCTAAAAATATTGATAAATAATTAAGAAAATACAGATTTTAATATTTTTCTTAATTTTTTTGATGAATAAAATAATATTAAGTGTCCCAAAAAATTTGCAGCGCTGATTATTTTTATCAGTAAAAAATATAAGAGATAATATTCTTTAGGTTCATTTTAAATAATGAACACAATGGTATATATGTCATCACAGGCGTATCTGGGTTTTGTTCACTCTGTTCAGTGAACCACCTGATAAAAATATTGATAAATAATTAAGAAAATACAGATTTTAATATTTTTCTTAATTTTTTTGATGAATAAAATAATATTCAGTGTCCCAAAAAATTTGCAGCGCTGATTATTATTATCAGTAAAAAATATAAGAGATAATATTCTTTAGGTTCATTTTAAATAATGAACACAATGGTATATATATCATATATATATAAAGAAACGTCGCATAAAAGAAAAACAAAAACGAAAAAATACATACACCTTTAATCTATATATACTCTTTCTTTCGTGCATTTTTTTAATCGCACTCCCATAGTGTTCACAATTTTAAATGAACCAAAAAATATTGTTGTTATACATAGTTGTTTAATTGTATATGGCAAATACATTTATATTTTCCGAAAATGCGAGGTATACGAATATACAAATAATACAAATACTATTTTAATTTTCGTTCACTATAAATTGTGAACAATAATACAAATGCTTGTTTCTTTTTTCTTATATATGCTGCAATGGTTGTTTGTATGCTGTATTTGTTATCATTCAAATCTCGCATACTCATATACTGCCTGCTGCGGTGTATATAATCATAGAAAATATATAAATATTTTTTTTTTGTTTTTTTTTTTATTTTTCTCATTTCTATATATGGCATATTGGCATATATATGAATAAAAAATAGATATTATTTACTATATAATGTTCACTTATAGAAATGAACCTTTCATATAAAATTATATGCGATCTTTTTTCATTCTTTCGTAAATGCTTGTTATGCGTACTTCATTATTTTTCCAAACATTTCATTTTTCTAATTAAAATTTCTAGTTTTTTTTTTTTTTTTTTTTTGTTCTTTATCAGTTTTTAAAGTGAACAAGTACCCTTGGAGGTTCAGATCCGCCGCTGATGTATTGTCTATGTAAAAATGAATGGGATTGGTTAAAACATTGTAATGTTTCTTCATGATAATTACACCGTAATTCCCAATTTAATTTTCTTGTTCTACAAGCCTTACATTGCTTCTATATCCAGTGTGATATAACTCACAAACCCAATAAATTCTGGGTATTTATTAAAAACAAAAGGCTATTAAATCAACATTATAAACCATACTTTATTCTCAATTACATATAATATGTTGTCAGTTGATTCAATATCGAATTTATTCGATGAATTTTGTGAATCATTTGATAATGTTACACCCAGGGAAATAATTTTGCACGTCCTATGATTCATATTGTCATAAACTGTGAAATCGACAGATTCATATCTTTTAGTAAAAAAAATCACACTATTTGTTTTAAATTCATGTAATATTCAGAAGTTGCAATGACGTATGATTTTAAACTTATGAAAAATAAATAATTAAATATGATTTCATTTCATAGTTTTATAAATTTTTATGCTCAACACAATAATATGTAATAAAATATTGAGCACAAAGATATACAAAATAAATTTTGATTATTAATTCATAACTTTTGATAATAAACATGAATTTGTAATATTGGAATTAAAAGCTATCTGAGGTCAAAAAATCCTTTTTTAGTTGTTTGTGTTCCATTAAATTGTTCTATACATCTTTTTCATCAATTAAAAAGTGACACAAAAAATGAATATCGCAGGTAAAAATATTTAGATATTTTAAAAAAACTATTTGTTTAAGCAATTTTTGATTTTTTAAAGATTTCTTTAATGATATGTAAAAAAATAAAAATAAATTTTTCGCTATACAACCAACAATCTGGTTTTAGCGTTCAACAACAGCCTTCTGTTGTTAGTTTCTTAATTTGTGTCTATTACGGTGTCGGTAATTAGCCTTACGACCAACCGCAAGCGGAATATACAACTCTGTGTTAAAATTCAGATTAGAAAAATAACCGAAAACACAAAACATATGATTAATGATATGTATGTGATATTAATTTAATTTTTTTTGTGTTCGTTGCAATACCTCAGAATTGGTTTAGCGCCCGTAAAACCTTGGAATTCTATTTCCGTGATTCATTTCCATGAATTATTTTGTTATATAGATTAGTTTATCGATAAAAAGATAAGATGCAATGGTATTGTATTTATTTATTGATAATTGCAAATAAACTATTCTATATACAGATATCCAAGGTCTTTATTTCATAATCATAAAATCATAATTTAATATCATAGTTTATTCCTTTTATTGATACATAGAATTTATGATTCGAAATAACAAGCATTGGAACTTCAATCATGTGTGTTGAATTTCTAATTGATTATAAATCAAAATACACGGTTTCATAGATAAATCACAGTTTATGATTTATAATCATATATATTGATTTCACTTGGTAATAAATTATCGTTCAAGTGCCCGGTTGGAATTATTCCTAAGATCTTCGAAAAATTCGAAAGGATTGGGACGAGGATTTTTGCTTCAATGTTAAATCCATTATTTGCCCATAACAACATGGATTCCACTACGACAAGTTTACTCGATTTCACCACCTATTGCATTGTACAATTTAATGTCGTTTGCATCTTTACCGTTTGCTGCAAACCGGCATTTGACAAAATGTCATTCGGCATTACACTGTCTAAATTGCTATCGATTATTATAAAAAAAATTATTATTTTTATTATTCAACAACTTAATACTTAATTTAATAAGCGCTATTGGCAAAACCTTCGGCTTTTACGGGAATTATAAAATAATTAATTTTAACTATTAATGTTATTTTTAATCATAAGATGATTAGTTTATTTGTATGTGTTACATGCTTTCATATATAATTGCGTTTGCGAGCGTAGACTTTGTTAATTTTGAATGCGTCCAACAAGAATATACCAAAGTTCATTAATTTGATCCTAAATGATTTCTTAAAAAAATTAAATAAAATGAATTTCTGCAAAAGTTATAAAACAAAATGTATAATAAAAAATTATAAAATAACATATATATAATATAATAATATAATTCATTTATACACACTTTGAAAATTATTTGAGCTTTATACATATATGGTTTTATAACCATAATTGAATGCTCCTTTTTCTTATATACATTTAACGAATATATCTAATTTGTTAAATGGAATAAATTTAATGAATATTATATATTTGTGCGAATACCAACCCCACCCTTATTATGTTAATAGGAATCCTTAAAATTGTTCATTTATTTTCCATATATATAGAAATAATTAAATTATTTCCAAATCACTGGTTGACTGACATACGTTTATAGAACCATTGGTCGTCTATACTTGTATATATTTTTAAATGATATAATAATAGACTGCGCCAACAAATATATTTATAATATATATTCATTGTGTGTTTATACATTTAATTTTCAATATATTCACGTTTTTTTTTAAATGGTAAATGACAATAAAAAAAATCCAATAAATAATACAATGAAAAACATTTACTTAAAATGATTGATATTTTAACATATCAATAATATTTTTTAATATGAAATACAAGGTTTTTTTTTAAAATTTTTATAATAAAAGAAAAGTGTGTACTATATAATAAAAGTAAAATAGGGTAAACATTTTTAATTTTAATAATTTTTATATTTCTAAAAAAAAGACATTAAATATTTTAAATTTATGAGAAAAATATATTTAATATTTAATAAAATAGGTTATATAAAATAATATTGGATTATTATATATAATTAATGTGTGGAAAAAAATAACCAAATATAGTAATAAGTAATATTTAAATCCGATTTAAAATGTGTGGAATCTGCACAAAATATCAATTTCTCGATATAAATTCAAATGACCAAAGAACTTATTAATATTATTACATATAAAATATTATATATTATACTGTATATACTTTATTTATTATATACACAATACATATTATATTTACATCGATTAGGATTAGTTAAATGACTTGGTGACTTTTTTTTACCCTTATATATAAATTTCATTTATAAACGAAAATTGTTATAACTTTTCATACACTCCCACGGGGATATCAATGACATATGTAAAATAAATCTGTGTGTTAAGACCTATAAAATGTATAGTATTGAATATAATAACTCGTGACGCGTGCATTCAATATAGAAAAAAAATTATATAGTTGGTATTCGAATCGCTAATATATTGTATAGTTTATGTTAAATATATATATATATATATATATATATACATATAATAAAGATTTATACATGGTTTTTAAATACAATAACTTAACATATATAGTAGCTATATGAATGTACAAAATATTTATATAAATATAAAATATATGTTTGATCTCAAACTATATTTACATACTCATATCTATATATATAAATATATGCATATATGTGAATTGATGCTCGCATAAATAGATTATAAATATTTTATTTAAAGATTAACAGAAATTTGGGGTTGTTGAAAACACCCTTTTATATTGTTTATAAAAGTGGTTCATTATGGTAGGTTTTTTTTATAAGAATGAAAATTTTTCACGCGGTGACACGACTAACGTGTATATAATAATATTGGTTGGTATTGTTGATTTGATACATATGCATATATGGATTTTGTTTGCTTTATTATACCATTTATAATTCGAAAATCATTACTTATATAGTTTGAAAAAAAAAACGTAAATAATATAGGATTAGTTTAATAAATAGGTGAGAATATGTTTTAAACTTATACAATTTTGGTTTTTTAATGTTTTGCATTAGCCGCATTTGTGGTTTGAAATAACCCGTTTTCTACGGGAATTAGCGAATATTAAGTAATGGTAATAAGATATTAAGTAATATGACCAACACATTTTTGTGGAATGGCGAAAACATCAGGAATCAACTCGGATAATTATTACAATATATAAGTATATGTTGAAAAATTGGTAATATTTTCATTCCCTTATGCATCAAATGAACATCTGCATATAAAACTATTTTAAATTCCTACTATTGTTTGTAATTACAATAAATTAAACAGTGTAAATGTTTCTCAAAATCCAGAGTGAACATTAAATGTGGAACGGTTGGATTATTTTTCCTAATAATTTGGCCATTAAATTCCATGTTAGAATGTATTTTCAAGAACATATTGGAATCTTCTCTAAAATTTTATTTAATTAGATTACGCATAATATGGGGAAAATCATATTGGGCCAAAAAATGTTCGGATTATATTTGATTTATATATAAGAATTCCAATATATGCATACATTATGCACAAATACATTTTTCGTTAAACAAAATTCGTCCGATGACATCATTTACATAAATATTCAATGCACATGAATCTCATCGCAATAAATTAAAGCCTATAAAATCATCATATAAAATTACCATACAATTTTCGAAAATTTGTAAATAATATTTTGTAACTTTTCGTGTCGAAACGTCAACATCATTCCCAATATGACTTGCACATGGAATATTTAAATTATATTCACGCAAATACAAAGGCAAAGAAACTGAATCATCATCATAACAATTTGTCTCTTTGAGCTATAATTTATTGAGTTTTATGGTATAGTTGAGTTCAAAATTTCAAGGGCGCAAGACCTATTTAAAAGGGTAATAAATTTTATCAAAAAAATAATAAAAAGTGACTTCATGTGCCTGACATGTCTTTTTTGAAACAATTCAAATTTTTTAAATTGTTTCTTAATTTTCTTTATCTGTTAAAATATGAAATGTTCACTGTTTTTATAGTTAAAAAAATAAATAAATTTCTCGCTATACAACCAACAATCTGGTTTTAGCGGCCAACAACAGCCTTCTGTTGTTAGTTTCTTAATTTGTGTCTTTGACGGTGTCGGTAATTAGCCGTACGACCAACCGCAAGTGGAAAATACAACTCTGTGTTAAAATTCAGATTCGAAAAATAACCGAAAGCACAAAACATATTTTATGCATTCAGTAGGATTCGAACCCACGACCCCCAAATTTCGTTAGAATTTTAGGTTGGCATTTTTAACATTTACACCGCAGAGTCATGTAAGTATATTTATCAAATTACGTTGTCATTAAAATTATACCTATAGATTTTCTAAAATTTTATAAAGGCTTTTTATATATATTAAATTTTAATATAATCCAAACTCTATAATTTTAATTACATAATTTTGATAGTTAATTATGACAAATTATTTTCATATCCGAATGTAATATGGAAATATATAGGAATTATTTCCATATCCCATGTTAATATGGAAACATGGGAATTATTTCCAAAGAAGTATCGAACATTGTTTGGAATATTAGGATAAATAACATACACCGAAATTATTCCGAATGTGCTATGGAATGTTTTACTAAAATCCCTGAAATCCATCAGATGTATATGTGGCGGAATGTAACATATACATTCAAACTAATCTATTATCGGATTATCACATTGAGTGTGTGTGGAATATATTGCGAATTCATGGAGTAAATTCCAATATGGAAAGTGCAATATTTTGCGACCTATGGGTTGGAAATTCCTATATAATTTCTAACTAAACTATGGTATGGAATTCCATTCACTTTAAAGATTATTTTCCTGAAAAACTCCGATATTCAGCCGAAAAAATTTCAATAGGGTATTTATTGTATTTATATATTGATTCCTTTATTTATCACTATTTGACACGTATCATATGCACTATTGTATCACGTACCTCTGTGTTTTATTATTATATATATAGTTGATGATTTCTGAATTTGATTGAAAATTACTATTTTTTATGTAAGGAGATTAATATAAATTATATTATTTGAATATATTGATATTATATTGATTTTTTGAGCGACATTTTTTTTTACAATAAAGTATATTATGATGACGCGTGAAGGCGTTCTAAATATATACGAAACGCCTGAATCAATTAGTTCATATCCTTGGTTATTTTTTCAGATATTTTTTCACCCTTGATTCGTGGCAAACAATTATCTTTGGAATATTGTCTCGCACTAACCCAAAGATTAATAAAGTCTGTAAATATTTTTTTTATAATAGAAACATTATAGATACTAAATCTGTGTAAATCTGTGTAGATACTATATCCTCATGTTGCACGTCACACTATAATTGCTAAGCGAATTGCGTTGAATTTCAAAATATACTATCAAATACCAACATAGAGAGTCGTTAAATTTTTAACAATTTCATTCATCCTCTTAATTTTATATATGTATAAATAAAAAAATTAAACATTTATAGACACGACATTTGAAATATTTCTATCGTGTTCATTTTAAATTATATATAATAATATTGTATACATGGGTATATTTTAAACCAATATTTAGGCATACCTATTTTTGAAAAAATTACTTCTTCAAATATTTTATTTTAAATTAAAATTCTTTGCGATGATGTTCATTTGAATAACATGAGTATCTTAAATTAAGTATATATATACCCATTCTTATATATAATATAAATATATTTATTTGTCTGAACAGACATAACGTCTCCATTCTAAACGAAAAAAAAATTTATTGAAAAATATTTATCACACTTTGTTATATCTATCTATATATAAGTAAGCCTAACGAGATAATTTATGTAATACATGTATATATAATACAAAATATAAAAAATAAAATATTTAGTTTTTAACTAATAAAATTTAAAATATAAATTATAAATTTTTAGACATTTGAACATTGTATTTATGCGCGTATAAAGATTTATTTAATATATTTTATATATATATATATATATATATATAGATAGATAGATATTTATATATATAATAAGAATAAGAAATGGTGATACTGCACCATCATATATATTATATATAAAATTCGCATTTTATTTTTTTCATTTTATTTTCTTACATATTATATATGTGAAATATTTAAAAACATATACACGTTTTGTATATAATATATGGTAAAACAAATATATAAAAAAAAGTCTGTTACTTACCAAATTGTTATGTGTATTATTTCTCTATGTTAATTTTAACGTTTGTCTTTATGCATGTTTGCAGATTTTAGATGTCTGATTTCTCGCGATTTTCTTTATATCAATTTCGTATATCAACAGACTTTCTGGCATTCAGCATAACTTTAAAAAGAAACTAAAAAAAAAATAATAATAATAAATGCAAAGTTAAATCATGCACAAATCAGCATATAAAACATATGTAATAATATGCAAGGCAAATATATATATACAATATATGAATATTGTATATATGTAAAATAACCTTATACCTGGGCAATAAGGCTGTATTATATTTATATATAGGGATGAGCATTTATTTAGTAAAAAAAATCGACAGAAAAAAATAAATAAATAAATATATGTACGTAAAAGAAAAGAAAATTCATTAATCACAATTTAGTTTAAATAAATAATTAAATTAATTTTTTACGGGAGATTGTTTTTTTTATTCTAAAAATATTTGTGTGTGAATTTATATTAATTAAATATATTTTAATTTAAACGATATTGTATTTATTTATTTTTTGTTGATATTGTAGTACAATTTTGTATTTGTTACCGTACATGGTCAACATATAAATATATACTTATAAACTATACTGATATATAAATCGTTGTTTTAAAGATAACAATCTAAACAATATTTTTATTTTTTGCTGTTCATCATTTCATTATTTTATATATTATATTTTATCCGATATCAACATTTTAATTATAAAAATATATTCTAAATTCTATATAGGTATATTTAGGTAACTTAAATTTTAAAATAAAAGATTAAAATAAAATCAGCAACGAATTGGTTTACCAAAATTTTATAAACAATATTAACCTATATACTATAATAAAATTACCAAAGATTTTGGCATATTGAAAGATTGAAATAGCGAGGAGTTCAAATAAACAAAAAATTTTTTTAAATTTTCTTTAAAATATTTAGAAATTTACTTTAAAATTTACAATATAGAAAAATTGAATAATTTTTAATTGTAAGAATTTATATATTTCAATTATATTTCTTACATTTTAAACTGTTCGTACATCAAACGTTCGCTAGTCTATAAAACCAAATAACGTAAAGGAATATTCAAAACGATAAATTACGTTCCTTTATTTAGTGTTTGTATATATGTAGATATACATCGTATATATAAATAAATATTTGTTATAATGAAATTAAAACTAATAAATATATAATATGAAAATGAATAGTCTTTTGAATATTGGGATCCCTTATAAATACGAGTATATCTTTTTTTAAATTATCTTTTTCTATTATGAATGAATACCATTGTTTGCATAATTCACAAATTTTTTGATCCCGATAAATATGAATGAGATTATAAATATTATATTTATTTAAATGCATGTACATTATTGTATATAAGTATATAGCGAGGGATATTATTATTATTATTATTAAGCCACGTGTAGAACTATAAAAAATTATATTATAATCAAGAAGGGGAAGACAAATGTGATGACGAAAAGAATTAATTTTTATTATATATATATTTATTTTTTACTTTTTTGATCTTAAATTTATTCACACCGTGTAAATGTGCAATGC
The DNA here is from genome assembly GCA_958336335.1 of Dilophus febrilis. NCBI lineage: Eukaryota > Metazoa > Arthropoda > Insecta > Diptera > Bibionidae > Dilophus > Dilophus febrilis. The sequence goes on along the minus strand of OY284468.1, from coordinate 15,937,485 downwards.
ACGATAGGATTTATATTATATAATCGATACAAGAATAAACATTTTTGTAAATTTGTGATTTCGATATAGTAGAATATTGGAGATTTTGAAGAGCGCAGATTTTTGGAAAGGTAGAAGACAATTGTGTAACAGAGTTGATAAAATAGGGATGGAGACAGAAGGATGAATGGATGTATCCGGGGGAATTGGAATGGGGTGTGGGAAAGAAAAATTTAAAGGGGAATTTGAAGTTTACGGAGATGATACTGATAATGCGGTTGGGGGGAGATGGGCCGGCATTGAATGCACAGGGAGGACGTGATGAGAAAACATGGATTTGCAAATTGTCTAATTTGGTGTACGGGAAACGGGGTGGCATTTTGTAGCAGTATGTCGGTTGTTGCAATGCTGGTTATCAACAGAAGGTTGGAACTATCAACGTTGTCAACGGAAGGTGTGAACGAGTCGTAGGCGGGAAAGATGAGGAAAGATAATGGTGATGTGGAAGTGTGTTACAGGGGTTATGTCGGAAATGATTCAGGGAAAATTTGGTGATCGAAGATAACGGGTAGGGGGATAACGGGTAGGGGTAGTAGGGGGAGAGGGGTGGAAGGGATTGTGTAGGTGGATTATATTTGGAGCGACGATCCAAGCCTCTAATTCGAGGTCATTTAGTTTTAATTTTGTATTGGCTTTCGCTTTGTATGAAACATTTATGAAAATAAATTAATTCGATTGGAAAAAAACATACTCGGGCAATATGCTAAAAATTTCTTCGCTATATTTATGGAAGTTAAATTTTTAGTTTTATAGCTACTTCTTTTTGTCTACGATTTTGTATTTATTTTTCCGTAGTAATTATGAATATTTTTGTAAGTTTTAAAAAAGTGTTTATAATTTGTACATTTGCCAATTATTTTGTAATAATCTAAAATATTTTTAAATGTTTTTAGGGATGATAAACAAAATTCATATAATATATAAAATATGATATAAATAAAAACTTATAACTTAAAACTTAAAATATTTTCAATTATTGTTTATCAAAAATATTCGAACATGCTAAAATAGCAAAACAAAATACATCGAGATATTTATTAATAATAATTCAAATAAATCTTAAATGTTAACATAATTCAAATTTTTTATATAAACCATTGTCTATAATAACCATTGTATAAACCATTGTCTAATATATACAAAATTTCCCCGTAAAAAACCTTGGAATGCCATTCAAGATTGATGCACAACACAAAACATGATTTTAATGAAATAAACTACGGATTAATTTTCCAATGACGCCGTATGATCGCACACACACACCCACACAGCCACTACTAAATTTTTTAACAGGAATAAATTCCGATGTCTCCGAATGTTCGATTGATCGCACGCACACACAAGATCACAAAAATCACAAATTTACAACGAAAATTAAAAATGGTAACATTTTATACCCTACTTTAATAACATTGAAACCATTGAACATTTTATGATTTTATGTTTATTCACATTGTCTTACCAAACATAATTAATAATGACACACGTACACATATATATTTTTTAATTTGTGATTTTTTTTTAATAACTATATAGGGTTACTCAAATAAAAGAAACAAACCGGTTTGTGCGAAACGACGCATTTTAGAGAACAAACTGTAGACACGAAAGTTGTAGAGGACGAAGTCAAACCGCCAAAGTTGGGGTCTAATCAAAAAATGTTCGGATACAAAATGGTCTTATATTTTTGGTGTAGAAAAGAATCCGTACCGATAAATAGGGGGTTCCATTTAAAAAAAAGTGCATTTTTGATTAATATCTCGAATACCGTTATATTTCAAGCGCATCTAAGGTCATAAAAATAGTTCCCCCTTCGTCCTCTACAACTTTCGTCTCTATAGTTTCTTCTCCAAAATGCGTCGTTTTCGCACAAACTGATTCGTTTCTTCTATTAGACTAACCCTGTATATACAGGGTGTGCCAGTACCACCCCACAAAGTCGATAAGGGGGGTCTAACTTCAATCCCTACCAAGTTACAGGGTGTTCAAAAAATGGTGTTCCTTGAAAAACATGGGTTCACTTGTTAACTTATAATTTCCAAACCGTTTAAGTTAGAATAAAAATTAAATACTCTATTTATTGGTAAATGAAATAACTGCAATTTTGCTCGGGATACAATTTTTGCTATCTAGTTCTCGTTTGGAGTCATTGATGCTGAAAGTGAAAAAATATCATATTTTTCCATTAAATTGTTCAGAAAAATTAAATTTTCTCAAAAGTAACTAGTAACTTTTGTGCACCATAAAATTCCCTTAAAGTCCACTATACAAAGTTAAGCGCTGCGACTTATAAATTTGGAGTTATGACGCGATTAGTAAAGGCGAAACCGAAAAAAATCACGAATTATAATATGAATATTTTATTAACTTTAACGCTTTAAAACAAATAACACAACTATATTTTTGTTTATATGAAATAAATAATAATGATCAAAAAATGTTTTTACTATAAATTGTTGCTTTTAGCTATGCTCATTACACGAATGCACAAATCTAAATAAATATTTTTATTAGTAATATAAGAATATTTTCCATTTCATTTTGGGATTGGTTGACATAGTACCTTTCATTCAAAATTCCTACGTACGAAATTATTAGATATGGGAAGTAATATGGGAGTTTTTTCCAATTTGCAGCATACAGGAGAATATTCTATTTGATTTTCCAAACTCAATTTCAGGTTCATGGGAAATACATAAGGAATATTTTCTAATTGACTCGCAAATATTGCAACTGTTTTTCCGTAACGTTAACATCGGAAGATATTGGAATTCCAAAGTATTCCATCATGTGGTCAATGTCGTGATTAAAATGCATGTGCATAATCCAACTTAACTGCGGCAATAGAATTTTTGTTGATATTGAATTTTGAAATATCAATCTTTTTCATTTTTGAGGTGTTATTTTTGAAAAAATAATTGAAAATAAGAATATATATAAGAATTGAGGTTCAAATACGTTTCGGAATAATTTTTGATTTGTTATCGAAGATGAATATATACAATAACAGGAAATACTATCTAATTTCAGTTACAAGTTTTTTAATGCATTCATTACTTTGTAATAAATAACACCGCGATTTCCCATATAACTGATTTAAGAAACGCGCATTTGTCAACATGCTTTTGTTTGACATAACTTAATTTATTAGATGAAATATAGATATATTTGCGATATTTAAATATCAATTATTTATTAAACACATACAATGTAAATATTTTTAAGAAATTCTTTATATATATATATATATATATAATTATATATATATGTACTTGTACAGTAATTTTTCAACACACAATCATCTCCCATATATACCTATACTTAACATAGTACAATAACATATAGTTCTCTTTTTCAATAGATTTACGATATCGTTATACTTATAAGTATAAGGTAAAAAGTGTATATTTATGTTACAAAAAAATTTTAAATATTCAAGTTCCCTTTTTATGTACCGCGCGCCGCATCACTTTTTATTATATATTCAAAATGAATAAATGCAATAAAAAAAAGCAACAACTCTAAAACAAATAAATAACTAAATAAATTAATGCCGCGATGGTACATAACACAAATGTTTATTTTTTTATATAAAAGACAACTCAATAAATTTTTTTTTATTTGAAACAATTCAAAAAATTCTAAAGATTTCTTTATCATTCACACCTTTTATTCACATAAAAAATATATATAACTATATAATAGGTACAGAAGAATTCGTATATTTCTGCAAATTGTAGAAATCTCAATATGTTCAATGTACATTATATATATATATATGATGCACTTGAATGTTAAAATTTATAATATATATATTATATATTATATATATATTATATATATATCGAATGCAATTATTGTAGAATAAAATCAAAAGAAAAGAAGTAATGCAAAATAACAAATATGGATAAAGTTATACATATATATGGTATATATATAGAAAGTACTATTTTTATTAAACATTTTTTTTTATTATATATAAAAATACATATATATGTATAAACTTGGCTTATAATCGCGCTTTCTTTGTAGTTTTATGTGTGAATGAAAATGTGAATATGAGTACCTTATTATTTAATTATATATGCATTTCAAATTGAATTATGTGTTGTTTAAAGTATTTTTTATTCAAATGCATTATATTCATTCATACATATAATAATATTTAGTGGTAGAAAAAAGATTTAGTTATCTATATATATTATATATTTAATATAGTAGTTCAGATCATATTACCTTATGATGAGTAATTATAAGATTTATAAAGTCGAACATTATTTTATTAAATTAAAATTTTATTTATTATTTACATGTTTTTATTCGTTTATTTTCGATTTTCGTTAATTAATTACATTTTTTTTTAAATTGTTTAATGCATCGGTGATGATGTAAAAAGAATTACTAAAAATATAAGAAAAATATAAATTGGCTGCTTTCTTTTCGTCTCTTTACAAATGCATAGAAAGAAAGGCCAATTCATAAAGTTAAGATGAGTGGAATTAAACCCGTTAACGGGTTTCGTTGGAAATATCAATACCAATATAATTTCACTTTATAGGATTACTAGTTTTCTCATTAAAATTATACATGCTGACACAAAGTCAGCAAAAAAAAAATATTTATTTATTTTTTTTTAATTAAGATCATAAATTTTATTTTTAATCACATACCATTTTGGCTAAATACTATATGATATTTTTTTAGCTCTGAATTATTTAATTAATATTTATTTATTTAATCTTTGTTTATTATTTTTTTTAATTTTTTTTTTTAATATAACTCTGTGGTGTAAATGTTAAAAATGCCAACCTAAAATTCTAACAAAATTTTGGGGTCGTGGGCCCAAATCCTACTGAATGCATAAAATATGTTTTGTGTTTTCGGTTATTTTTCGAATCTGAATTTTAACACAGAGTTGTATTTTCCGCTTGCGGTTGGTCGTACGGCTAATTACCGACATTGTAAAAGCCACAAATTAAGAAACTAACAACAGAAGGCTGTTGTTCGACGCTAAAACCAGATTGTTGGTTGTATAGCGAAAAATTTATTTATTTTTTATTTTTTTTGGAAAAATTCATACAATATTCATACAATAATAATAATACAATAGTAATAATAGGCATAATTTTCTGAAAAAAAATAAAATAATTATGTTAAAAAACGGATGAAAAATAGAATAATATCTATTCTTTTCCATTTTTACCTAAAAATACCTAAATTTTTACACAAATACTGAGCTAATTGTTGGAGAGTAAAAGACGAATAGAAACAGAATAAAAACGGACCGTCGCGTTTGCCAGTTTGTTTCAAACATATTAAATACATTATTTCTAGGTGAAAATGGGCCATCGCTTCCGCCAGTATGTACATTTCTTAAGACTAATGCTGAAATTTTTTCATCGATGTTCTACAACGGTGTTGTGAAGTCCCATACAATTTGTTATTGTTATAGAATTGTTTAAATGGTTTAGATTATTGTATGAAAGAATTCAAGATACGCAATGACATATGCTGAAATTTTTTCATCGATGTTCTACAACGGTGTTGTGAAGTCCCATACATTTTGTTGTTATTACAATAACAAATTGTATGGGACTTCACAATTTGTTGTTATTACAATAACAAATTGTATGGGACTTCACAACACCGTTGTAGAACATCGATGAAAAAATTTCAGCATATGTCATTGCGTATCTTGAATTCTTTCATACAATAATCTAAACCATTTAAACAATTCTTGTATCGCTTTATCATAATTGTTTTGAACAGAGCGGCGATTTTATTGAAAAGTGACGTGATAGTGGCGCATGCCTTCTTTGGCATAATTTGGGAATTTCGAATTAAAGAAAGTGGAACAAATTGAGTAATAAAATAGTCACTAAAATAAAAAAGTGTGAGATAATGTATTATTTTTTTAATAACATCATCGTATACGCATACATTTTGAATATTAATAAATTATAATATTAATTTTTTTTCTATAATTTTCCAAAAACAGTCATTATTTTTTGTTTATTGTAAATAATAATAATTAAAATAATTAAAAACAAGGTCACTTTTTCATACAAAATACCAGTGACTTATTCGAATGAACGCACAATAATGTTGACTACTTCAAAATCACTCACTAAAAACTGTCTCAGTCTCCGGCTCAGATATATTTAATTCAAACATGTTGAAATAAACAAAAATCCTTAAGTATGGGAGTCGCATACAACCGCAATAAAAACAGGGTTGAAATTTGAAATTAAATTCTGTTGTTGTTTCTGCAATAGAAATTGTGTAGATCCACAGAAAATGTTGATAATTGGTTTCAAACCAAGGTTTAAACATTCTTTCTGTTCTTTCGTTTGAATCCGGATTCTGTTTATACCCAATGTACAATAATTTTCTATTTTTGAATTTCTGTTCTGTTTCTGTTGTATATATGTTACTCGCCGAAGGTTTAGGCAATTTGAGTACCGAATTATGTATAATTATTAATATTAGTAGTCAATAATTCATTCATAATAGAATACCTTTGTATGAACAAATTACAAATTTATGTTAGTTTAAATCAATGATTATATAAAGCAAACTCATATAAAAGTATTTGAAAAACACAAATAAATTACCCTGAAAATCTTTTAAGAAATACTAAAACATATTAAAACCCACGCTAGATATTACCAAGAAATTTGGTATGGAAAAATATGCAACTCTGTGTGAAAATTCAGATTCAAAAATAACCGACAATCTCAAAACATATTTTATGTAGGATTCGAATTCCACGACCCCAAAAATGTTTGCATGAATTTATGTGGGATGGACTCCACTGGCGTAATTAATATAATTTCATAAGCATTATTGTTATTATTATTATATAGTACATTACGTTATATTATATTATATTATATTATTGAGTATTATTTTGGATTTGGAAAGTATAATAGTTACGGAATGTAGGACACTTTTAGTACAAATTCTCACTTTCGAATACGAAATCGCAATTTTAAGTCATGTGAGATTTGTGATGTGAGAAAACAACTTGTGACTGAAAATTTGTGACCTCACATTCTCACATTCCCACATAGCTCCCTGCCACCAGTCCAGTAGGTTGTAACATCCGCGATAAAAATATGATAATCCTCTGGAGTATTATACCTGCAAGACGATTGTAGAATTATATTCTATTAGAAAGATTTGGAATGTATTTTACATAGAGCGTTAGAAGTAGATTTGCGATTTTATATATTTATTGCGTATTTGCGATGCGTAGATGCGGTTTTGTACTCCAAAATTATTTAAAATTCATATATATATAATATATGGTATATATACTTTTTGATTGTGGTAATCGCATTAATTTAATTTTATATGTACTATTTATACCGATAAAATATGACATATAGAAAAACAAATTTTGTTGATATTGTTCTCTATACTATCTATACATTTTATTTTTGTTATACTTTTTAAAATATATATGTATATAAAAAATGTATCTAATAAGATTTGAATGTTTTAAATATATATATAAAATTATATTTATACTATATATATATAAGCGTACATTCATTTTGCATATAAAAATACAGCATATAGTATAATATATATACCTCTTAATACGACACGATATGATATATAAAAGTTTTAAATCTTCTTCCGTATATATATATATATATATATATATATGTATGTATTTATCCTGAACCTGAACGTATGTAATATTTAGGATATATATTTTATATAATATAAATGGAAAAATGTACGTATATACTATGATACTATGTATAAATATAAGAATGATACATATAAAAAGATATATATTATATGCATGCCTATTTTGTAATTCTGCAAACAAATAAGAATCAAACATAAATCTTATGGCATCCTCCATATATATAAGTTTATGTACATGTATATAAAATATAGAAAATATAAGGAAAAATACGGTCATAAAAAAATAGAAGAAAATAAAATAGGGGTTTTTCCTTATCTTGACTGCACTTTCTTTCTAGATTTCTCATTTTATGACGGTATCTATATATCTATAAATATATATCTAATACAAAGGAAAAATAATATAAAGATCTGTGTATGATTTTATGGCTTGTTATATACTAAACTTTCTATCTGAATCTTTTTTATATATAAACATAAAGATATAAATGAATTTATATACATATATATATTATAAATGTCTGTTTTTATATATTTTTGACTATACTTGGATATAGTATAGTAATAAATGTAAAAAAAAAAATAATAAAATAGAATACAAAAAAGAACTGGGTGAATTTAATAAAATAATTTAAGGCTATTTAAAGGTTTTCTGTATATATATACATACACATTTTTGATATTAATTGAATAATAGTATTATTCTTATCTTAAACAAACTTTCTTTGTATTTTTTAAAAATATTATGTAAACATTTTCGTCATAATTACGAAATTAATTCGCGACGTAAAAAAATTCTGGACAAAATCGTTTGGGAAAATCCAAATATACTTTAAATTTTATTTTACAAATAATTTCGTATGATTTCAAACTATGTTAGATTTTCCAAAAAGATTTTAATTTTAAGTAAGATTACTGTAAACATTGATTATCGTTTAGATATTTCACAGTTTTTATGCGGTGGTCTATAAACTTTAAAGTATCATTGAAAGGGAAAGGTGGTTTCAGTAATTTTCTAATATCACCTTTAAACAGCGGCGGATCTGAACCTCCAAGGGTACTTGTTCACTTTAAAAACTGATAAAGAACAAAAAAAAAAAAAAAAAAAACTAGAAATTTTAATTAGAAAAATGAAATGTTTGGAAAAATAATGAAGTACGCATAACAAGCATTTACGAAAGAATGAAAAAAGATCGCATATAATTTTATATGAAAGGTTCATTTCTATAAGTGAACATTATATAGTAAATAATATCTATTTTTTATTCATATATATGCCAATATGCCATATATAGAAATGAGAAAAATAAAAAAAAAAACAAAAAAAAAATATTTATATATTTTCTATGATTATATACACCGCAGCAGGCAGTATATGAGTATGCGAGATTTGAATGATAACAAATACAGCATACAAACAACCATACAGCATATATAAGAAAAAAGAAACAAGCATTTGTATTATTGTTCACAATTTATAGTGAACAAAAATTAAAATAGTATTTGTATTATTTGTATATTCGAATACCTCGCATTTTCGGAAAATATAAATGTATTTGCCATATACAATTAAACAACTATATATAACAACAATATTTTTTGGTTCATTTAAAATTGTGAACACTATGGGAGTGCGATTAAAAAAATGCACGAAAGAAAGAGTATATATAGATTAAAGGTGTATGTATTTTTTCGTTTTTGTTTTTCTTTTATGCGACGTTTCTTTATATATATGATATATATACCATTGTGTTCATTATTTAAAATGAATCTAAAGAATATTATCTCTTATATTTTTTACTGATAAAAATAATCAGCGCTGCAAATTTTTTGGGACACTTAATATTATTTTATTCATCAAAAAAATTAAGAAAAATATTAAAATCTGTATTTTCTTAATTATTTATCAATATTTTTATCAGGTGGTTCACTGAACAGAGTGAACAAAACCCAGATACGCCTGTGCCTTTAAATATTATATTATTTATCCTCATACGAAAATAATTATAAAATTCTCTAGTAAACCAAAATGTATGAATTATAGGCATTATAACATATTATATGTATAATTATATAAGATATTATATTTCTTATCATACATCTTTAATATAGGGCAAATAAATTATGTTTTTATTCTCCGTCGAATTTTATAATAAATATATGAAAACAATTTGATTTACATACATCATACATGAATATTATGGAAGTCGAATAAAAGATTTATATGTTTTGGACATCTTTTTGGATAATATTTTGTAATCATTTATAAATATACAATTTGTAAGTAAAATTTCAATTTAATACTTTCGTAAATGTTTCTATAGTTAAAGGATTTATCACACGCTTATAAAAGCGTAAGCGACCTACAGATATATTGTTACATCCGGTTATATCAGCACACAGTAATCCGATAATCGCTTAAAGGAAAACAAGTTCAGAAAACAAAGGGTTGCTATCAATCAGCCATTAATTGATACGGCAATGAAGTAGACGGTAGACATATATAGGGTATACATCACAAAAAATGGTTCGCATGTTATTTAAAAGATTAATATCGTGTTAGAATGGTCAATAAATCTGATCCAGAATACAACAGGCACGAAGTGCATTTGTTGACTAAGGTAACTGCGTTGTTATGTTTTTAGTATTCTATTGTATGTACACTAACTGATGATATGTGTAAAAAAGAATTAATTACTTTGAACTGTGGGTTATAAAAGAATGCTAAAAATATCCTGGATAAAGCGTAAAACCAACGTGTCTGTTGTGTATTATAAGAATAACCCGGTACATTGATGTAAAATAATAGTACACTCTTAAAAAAATTAAACCTATAGGTTGAACGTGATTGAATTTTTCTAAATCAAATATGATTGAATCGTGAATTCAATCATTGTTGATTTAAAATTTCAATCAATTCGTTCAATCAGCACCAGATTGAAAAGAAATAAGTCAAAATTAATTGTAAATCGATTAACATTAATTGAAATATTATTCACTCAAAATTGATAAAAAATTGCTATCACATTTGATAGAAAATTAATCTTTATAAGATTGAATTTAATGAATTTTTAATCGAATATTCTTTCAACAACAATGAAGTCAAATTGAATGAAATTCTTCCCATATAACTTTAAACATATATCCATTGTAATTATAGGCATCTTACAAATAACGAGGAATTCAATTTTATTTAAAAAGATACACCAAAAAATAATTTTTTTTATATACCATCGCTAATTACATCAAACCTCAAAGTCTCATTTCCAGAATTTTAAAGACTTTAAAGTCTTGTTTCCGGGAAAAATTATATTTTGTAATTGTGATTTGAGAGTTTAGAAATTGTTGCCATATTTGTACATTAATTGTACAATTAAAATGAAAACATCGAGTTTTGCACAGCTGTTTGCATATATATATATTAAAATGAGTTGATTTTCAATCCGATTTGATTGAAATTCAATTTATCATAATTGTGATTCATGATTCAGTACATAACGAATTTCGACGTCATATGCCTAATAACACACTAATGAAATTTTGTATGTATATACATCGTATATAAGGTGACTACATATAAAAGCAGTACTAATTAGTTATATTCATAATATACCGAATCAAAAATCTCAATCAAGCTAACTCGAATTTCAATCAACTAGGATTGGGAATCATCAAATAATGAAAATAACAGTAAAAAAGCTATATGTGTATTCTTGGTCAATCTTATTGTCGCCAGAATCAGTTTTCTCATATCACCGGATAATCCACCAGGTGATAAGGAATAGCACCCATAGTTCGAGGTGTTGTAGGTGGCATTTCATCAAATTCTGCCGCGAAAATTGTCGTTTCTTGATGTCAATGCTTTGAGACACCTAAAAGATAGTACTGCAACTTAACACTGTTTATTAATTTTATGACTGATATAGATAATAATATAAGTTATGATCAACGTAGATATTGTTTGACCATAAATCTTGATGTTATGAAAATTCCAAAGACAATGACATTGACATTTTCATTTTCTAAAACATAGTTAATCCTACCAAGATATGTTGAAAATTTGCACATGCCTACATTTCAGTACCCGCACATATATAATCGCATGTGATTTATTGAAGTTGTAAGTCAATGGGGGAAAACGTAGTCCACAATATACATTTAGTTGCCTTTACAATATTTATAATAACTACTTGAGCGGCTATCAAAATATATGACCGATGTCATCTTTGTTTTAAGCACAAGCATTTTATGTGTAGGCGGTCGTAGTCCACAATATACATTTGCTTATTTATATACAAAATGTTTCGCAAAGTACCAACATCTAACTGATTCCTTATTTTTTTTTGTTTCATTTAAATATTGAAAATTATTTTCGCATTTGTTAAGTATCGATATGGCTTAGAGGAATAAAGATTGCTATAATGTTTTGACATATACATATTTTTATAATTCTTTGTTTTCCTGTTGATGTCAAATAAAGTTTGTGTTTTCATTAACAAATTTTCCGCCGCTTCTAAACATCTTGAGGGATTTATACGAAACTCTGTTAGGTGACTCTTTTCCAGCCTAATATGACTTTCAGACATTTCACAAAGGATTAGTAAAAAATTGGAAACCACAATCAGTCTCTCGTTGTATATGAAGAGCAAAATCATATTCATTACCATGTAAAAAGATAATTATTCATTTTTTAAACTATAACCTTTATCTAGACAAGACATGACAAATAAATAATTTCCCTAAAAGATAGTTTTAATATTTCAATTAATACCATTTAAAAAAATATCATTTTGGATAAAACATGACTTTCAAAACACTTTCAGGCACTTCTTCTAAATATGTAAAAAAACCGACCAAATATACAACACATGTGAACATGTGAAGTTGATTTTTAATCCTAGTTGATTGAAATTCAAGTAAGTATAATTCGAATTTATGTAACAGTACATAACGAATATAACACGTCATCGTCCAAATAACCTTGAAAGAATAGTATTTATAGGTGTGGTGGGAATATGACGCAATGTTTCTTTATGTACTGAATCATAAATCTTAATTCTGATTACTTGAGTTTCAATCAACAAAGATTAAAAATTAAATAATGAAAATAATAGTAGCACTAATTAGATTTATACAAACAGCGACGGGCGTACAAAAATTGCCAAAATAATTAAAATTTCCTATAATAGAATAATAGATTGTTAATTAATGCACTCCGTGTTGTAAATGATTAATTAATGCACTCTGTGTTGTGTTGAAATGCCAACCTAAAATTCTTACTCTTCAGTAGGATTCATATGAATCATACGAATTCATACGAATCCTACTGAACACATAAAATATATTTTGTGTTTTCGGTTATTTTTCGAATCTGAATTTTCACAGAGAGTTGCCTGTTCCCCTTGCAGTTGATTGCAGTTGTACGGCTAATTACCGACAACGTAAAACCCACAAATTAAGAAACTAACTACAGAAGGCTGTTGTTGAACGCAAAAACCAAATGGTTGGTTGCAATGCGAAAAATTAATTTTATTTTTATTTTATTAAATGTTCCTGAAAATATATTGTTCTAAATTTTCTATTTTTTGGATTACCGCAGTGGATTTTTTTTAAATTTTTATTCAATGAAGAAACTTTGAAAATCTTCCTAATGGTTCAAAAGATATACTGCAATTTCCAAAATGTGTACGTACGGTATAAAATATTTGTACCATTTTTGGCGCAGTTATATAATATCACAAATTTATTTGAATTTTCACTAACATCGAATGGAAAATTGGTTATATCTTTTAAATCAATTGGGCGATTTTCTACTTTTGAAATATCAGAAATGGATTACATTTTCATATTATTCGAATAAACTAAATATTAAAAAGGCAAGTATCTAATCACAAAAACAGTAAATTTTGAAAAATCGATTTTCGAGTAAATTTAATCAGCTAGCCGTCTACATTTTTCACTCTAAATCAACTAATTACATGTGTGCCTTTCGTATCTAAAAACCTATTGTTTTTATGATGTGACCAAATTTTTCCATGCCCGCCCCTGTATGCAAGCCTATACAAGAACTATCGATGTTATAAAATATTCGTGGTATTAAATAAATAGTTTTAGTTTCCAGCATTCAGTTTCAGAGCATAGTTTAATAAATATTTTATAGTTATCAATCGGCTTCGTTAATATCGTGTTTTGTGTATTATATTGTAATAATAAAAGTGATTATTATATCAATTTCAAGTGCAAATAAATTACAAAAATTGTTTTATTTCATTTAATTGTTAAATTATTCAGTTTTACATTAAAGTATTGCAAAATTACATTTTATCTGCGTTTCTATATAACAAAAAAGTGTGTATAATATGCAAAAACCCTTTATATACACAATACATACAAACACTATTTGATTTTCAATTCTAGTTGATTGAAATTCAAGTAAACATCCTTGGAATTTCTGAATCAGTATATTACGAATTACAACGTCATATTCCAAATACAACGAAATCTGCAATTTTTTTATATACCTATAAATGTGTAGGAAAAAACAATAGAATATTTAGGTGTGGTGGGGGTATGACGTAGTGTTTCCTTATATACTGATTTATGAACCTAAATTATGATTACTTGAATTTCAATCAACTAGGATTGAAAATTAAATAATGAAAATAATAGTGATACTAATGGGATAATTATAGTATTCAAGGATATGCAGGAACTATCAGTGATATAAAATGTTCGTGGTATTAAATAAATGGTTTTAGTTTCCAGCATTCAGTTGCAGAGTACATTATAATAAGTATTTTTTTGTTATCAATCGTTAATGTCGTGTTTTTTGCATTAAAGTAATTAAAGATTTGTGGATTAAAGTAATTAATGTTTTGTGTATCAAAGTAATATCAATGGCCAGTGCAAATAGATTAAAAAAATTGTTTTATTTCATTTAATTGTTAAATTATTCAGTTTTACATTAAAGTATTGCAAAAGTACATTTTACCTGCGTTTCTATATAAAAAAAGTGTGTATAATATGCAAAAACCCTTTATATACACAATACATACAAACACTATTTGATTTTCAATTCTAGTTCATTGAAATTCAAGTAAACATCCTTGGAATTTCTGAATCAGTATATAACGAATTACAACGTCATATTCCAAATACACCGAAATCTGCAATTTTTTTATATACCTATAAATGTATTGGAAAAAACAATAGAATATATTTAGGTGTGGTGGAGGTATGACGTAGTTTTTCCTTATATACTGATTTATGAACCTAAATTATGATTACTTGAATTTCAACCAACTCTAGGATTGAAAATTAAATAATGAAAATAATATGGTATTAAATAAATGGTTTTAGTTTCCAGCATTCAGTTGCAGAGCACATTATAATAAATATTTTATAGTTATCAATCGTTAATTTCGTGTTTTTTGTATAAAAGTAATTAATGTTTTGTGGATTAAAGTAATTAATGTTTTCTTTTTATCAATTGCAAGTGCAAATAAATTAAAAAAATTATTTTATTTAATTTAACTTTATAAATTATTTATTTTTAAATTAAAGTATTGCAAAAGTGTGTTTCCTTATATACGGATTTATGAACCTTTAATATTTAACAGATTATATGAAAACAAAAATTGTAAACAACCTTCGATTGGTATAACAAAATTTAAAATAAATAATGAACGGAAAATAATGTGGTAGAGAGTCAGTTCGATTTTAAACAACGAAAACGTCGACGTTCAAATAATTAAAAACTTTGATGGTATGTATTTTTTTATATTTAATTTTTATATTTATATTGCTATAAACTAAATAGCAACTGTATAAATTCTATATAAATACCGAACCACGTGCAATTTATTGGGTTACTGAGAAATGAATTGAAATGTAGCTGCATAAACTATATTCCTTAAATGATAATAAAAAATTAGCAATTTATAATACAACATGTAACATTCATCTCTCAATACAAAAAAACATAATTAACATCTACTCTATTTCAAAC
This sequence comes from Dilophus febrilis, assembly GCA_958336335.1. Lineage (NCBI taxonomy): Eukaryota > Metazoa > Arthropoda > Insecta > Diptera > Bibionidae > Dilophus > Dilophus febrilis. Next base: position 15,921,776 of record OY284468.1, on the reverse strand, counting down.
GTACCATATAACGAAGCTAAAATCACTTTTATTTTACAAACATGAAAAAATATTCTAAGTATTTACTGCGCGATTGTAAGTCCTTTTTTATTTTACTTTTCAGGTAACATTTGGTTGACTGCGGTCGAATATTCATTGCCATAATTACATGCACTTGTTACAAATATCAACATTTCCAAAAAATATTCACATATATTGCAATTCACAACTAAATTGTTAATAACTAAAAATATGAAAGATTGAAAGTGTAAATAATGGCCTAGATTGATTAAGGTAATAAGTTATTGGATTACGTAGTCATGCAAACGACCATATTAAAAAATACTGCAATATGTTTCAATTGTTGCTGATCGGGATGTGGCATACATTAACAATAAATCAGGTTGTAATATCAATATTGTTTTCAAATATTAATTTCATTTCCACATAATCATTCACATTTAATCCAGAACATCATTTTGCACGATTCACAGATGAAGAAATAAATACACTCGAAATTGCGGCAGCATTAAGTGATACACAATTAAAAGAATTAGGAGTTAACAAAATGGGATTACGTATTCATTTGATGAGTGTATTTAAAAAAGAACTGAACTTCGTAAAGATTGCAGAGGTAACACATAATTTGAGTGACAAATTAAATGAAATGAAAATAAATAAATGTGAATAATCTTTTTTTAGGATCCACTGTCGATCTTGGATAATCGATTTTTAAGCGCTTTTGATGTTAACGTTCCAGAAAAGCAGACAGATAATTCTTCAATATGTTCGTCATCCGCTACAGTAGATTCATCACGAATGAATCATTTTAAATATGAAAAGGTTAGTTCTAGTGGACGTATACATATAGTTTCAAAGTGTAGTTAGTAAATTATGTTAAACATTTATGTTTTGAATTTATATATATTTTTAATATTTTAGATACTAAACATACAAACTATTTTAAGCAGTACTACTGAGGGGACCAGTATTATAGATTTAATTGAAAAAAATTAATTTTTGATCGACAAACAACGACATGCTATGGTTAGAATTTTAGTGAATGACGTAGTTAAGGATTGGGGAAAGTTAATCCCAGATAAAAAGTTGTACCCTAATGCGGTATTAAAAGAAAATTTAGCGAAGTCCATTATTTATACGTTCCCCTGTTTGGCTGTAACACGATCCGGAGTTCCATCACATGTAAGTATTCCGATTATATAATTATTTCTGTATACGACTAACATAAAAAAGGTTATACTTATCATTATAATCTACCATTTTGAAGTGTCATTATTTTCACCCAGGCAGTAAAACTCATCCGGCTTCAGGTTTTATTGATTACCGATTCAAAACCATGAGAACTGCTGAACGGAATGCTGGCGAAACATATACACCCAAAAGGAGAATTTCAAAAGAAAATATTTTAAATGAAAAAGAAAATGCACCTGAAGGGGAAACGCTAATACAATTCAACAAAGAAGTGACAGAAAGTAACCAGGATTTAGTAAGTTAAATATTGTATTACTTCTTTTAATCATGTCCATATTGTGTATTCAATGATATACCGATAATGATTGAGTGTATTCAATGATTCAATTTACCTATCTTTAATAAAATAATTTGTTTATTCAATTTAGGTAGAAACTCTGAAGCAGTTAGTGCCCAATTCTGAAAATTATAGTGTCATTACAAATGGGATGACAGCCCCATATGTTCATAAAATGATACATAAAATGAAGAAACAAATAATACCATCACGGATATAGTTAATGCACTTCATATATCGTACAAATCTGAATTAGTGAGTGAAATTTAACCTAAGATCTATTTTAAATATTATTAATTTGATACTAATTTTTAACTTGTTTTTAGCTATTAAAAATGTTTTGTATAATAGTACCAAATTGCATAGAATATGGATTGCACACAAAGTTTCCTGCAATCAAGAAAATTTCTTCAAACTTAAAAAATGTTAAAACTTTGTCTGATATAACTAATGGTAAGCACCATATATACCATACCACATTAGTATTGATTTAAGTATTTGACAAAATTTTGTTACAGAAAATATACAATGCATAGCTGCTTTAGCCAATTATTGGCCAACGATCCCGACAAGAAAATCCAAATTTAAGAGTGCACCAAATACGAAAATAAATCCCTGTTTAATGCAAACATTTTCGGTAAGTACAGCTAAAATGTATATGATCACACTAATCAAATCGGTAAAGTTTAATGATTTTAAAACATTGCAATTGCAGAAAAATGAATCATTTGACAATATAACCGAATTAGTTTCTACGAATCAACCTATTACTATTCAACTGGTGAACACCGATGATGACCCACAATATTTCATTAAACTGGATAAACATTATCTAGAAACACCGAAAGATTTTTTTTCAGCATTGGATATATTATATAAATGCCATTATGTATGTATTAAAATGTTTAAATTGTCAAATGTCAATTATTAATCTTACTTAAATATATTAAATTTAATGATAATTTAAGTTGATCATAGTTTTTAGTTTAATCTTATATAAGAATGTAGTCTTTGGATTAAAATAAAATTATTATTATTTTTATATAAAAAATTAAATCTGTTAAAAAATTGAAGTATAGAAATATCTAAATTTAATTCCTTGCAAACAGAACTATATATTCAATGCAGCAGCAATTTCCACGTAAAATGATATTGAATTACGCCCAAAATTGTTTAAGTTCTAACCATTATTGGGTGGTTTTAATAACAAGTTATGTGGAAAGTGATTGTAAACTCATCAACATTAAATAAATTTCAATATTATTTTCTTAAATTTTAAATAGAATGCAATTGAAATACATTAACAAATAATTGAATTTAAAGCGCTTGGGAGTGAAACTTCTGTCAGCTATTTATTGAAATTTTATGGAGTTTGATTGAAAAGGACTCAAAAATGAATTAAATCTGCTTCATTTATGTATTGAAATTTCACCACAGTTGATCGAAAATGTATCTAAATTGGGTGAATTCCGATTCAAGTTGGGTTGAAATGCAATCAAAATTGATTTTCAATTCAATGCATTAGAGGTGAATTACATCCAACATTGCTTAAATTCTAATCAATATTGGGTGGTTTTAATAACAAATTATGTGAAAAATGATTGAAAACTTATCAACATTGATCTTATTTCAAAAAATATTAATTCAATTTCAATAAAATGTTATTAAATTTTAAATCGAATAAAATTGAAATACATTAACAAATAATTGAATTTAAAGCGCTTTGGAGTGAAATTTCTGTCAGCTATTTATTGAAATTTTATGGATTTTGATTGAAAAGGACTCAAAAATGAATTAAATTTGAAGGATTTATGAATTGAAATTCCATCACCGTTGATTGAAAATGTAACTAAATTGGGTGAATTCTGGTTCAAGGTGGGTTGAAATTCAACCAAAACTGATTTAAAATTCAATGCATTGGCAGTGAATTACACCCAAAATTGTTTAAATTCTAACCAATATTGGGTGTTTTAAGAAAAAATTAGGTGGAAAATGATTGAAAACTAATCAACATTGATGTTATTTCAAAAAATATTAATTCAATTTCAATATACTTTTCTTAAAATTTAAATCGAATACAATTGAAATACATTAATAAATAATTGAATTTAAAGCTCGTTCGATTGAAATTTCTGTTAGCTATTTATTGAAATTTGATGGATTTTGATTGAAAAGGAATCAAAAATGAATTAAATTTGCATGATTCATGAATTGAAATGCCTTCACAGTTGATTGAAAATGTATCTAAATTAGGTGAATTCCGATTCAAGTTGGGTTGAAATGCAATCAAAATTGATTTTCAATTCAATGCATTAGCAGTGAATTACATCCAACATTGTTTAAATTCTAATCAATATTGGGTGGTTTTAATAACAAATTATGTGAAAAATGATTGAAAACTTATCAACATTGATCTTATTTCAAAAAATATTAATTGAATTTCAATAAAATTTTATTAAATATTAAATCGAATAAAATTGAAATACATTAACAAATAATTGAATTTAAAGTTCTTGGAGTGAAATTTCTGTCAGCTATTTATTGAAATTTTATGGATTTTGATTGAAAAGGACTCAAAAATGAATTAAATTTGTATGAATTTCTGCTAAAAAGGATTGAAATGAATAAATTAAACAGCCGGATGCAATCAACCTGCGTTTATTATATCTATTTATTTCAATTTGTATTGAGCGAAATTCATTCTATAATAATTGAAAAATGTTTCAATCAATTTTAATTGAATTTTCTATAAATCATAATTTATTGAATTTCAGCCAATACTTACTGGCTGGCTTTTTAATCTTAGTTGATTGAATAATTTTTAAGAGTGTATTGATGCAAAAGTACTGTAGGTTGGCTCTTTGTTTGCACAATAAAATACATTCGAGGACAACCGAATGTAAAGTAATCTCGTTAGCACCGTTAATGTTTAGTTAGTTGCAAATAAATACTTTAGTTTTTAGCACTAAAACGATAATGACTTCTGTGCCATTTATAATCTAGTATTTTCTTTGTATGGCTTTATAATGAACTTTTCATTTACACATAGAGTTTCATTAACATTTAATATAGTATTTTAAATTTAAATGGAAATCAATTATATTCAAAAAAAAAGAAAACACATGAAGAAAATTATTGTATTTTCTTGTATCGTCTGCGTGATTACAACAAGAAAACGCACCATCACTATTTTAACTGAAAGAAAATTGGAACAGGCCAGATTTAGCTTCCAATGAATATTTGTTATTTCCATATCTAAAAAAAAATTCTCGTTGATGAACATTTTTCGTCAAATGATGAGGTTATTTCGAATGTCAAGAAAATTCTTTTTGTATTTTGTAACTGGAATAAAACAATTTGATAATTTTTTTATGTAGTGTATTAAAATTGAAAAATAAATAATAAAATTGTCAAAATAAAAGTGATTCGGTTCATATTTGGAATTAATTTATATTAATATGTTTTATAGTTTAAAATCGAAATCACTATCTATTATTTTTTTCGTTACTACGGCATAATCGGACCTCTCGGAATTCTATTGACGTGAGCCAGTAACGAAACCAATTTATTAGGTGATGAACCTATGATACAGTGCACACATTTAAGTGACTTTGGGTGACGAAACTATTATAATATGTGGATTAATTACATATTAATCTATATATTAACATTTATTATACATTATGATTATACATTATTTATTAATTTGTCGTTTTTCAAAATCCCATATTTACAAATCAATGTTTTTTTTATCGATTTTGATTATTATATATATATACTATTTAAAATATATAATATATTTAATGCATATACTATATAGATTACGCATACAAAATGTGTTAGTACACACATTTTTATTTAATATTCCATTTCATCCTTATCTTAATATTATGAATAATCTAATCACTAACAGCAAAAAAATAATATAATACAAATTGATTGTTCACGCCATAAAAATATTAACACATAAGGTTTGACATAAACCATATATAGATTTCTTTTTTTATACATATACGAATTCGATAATTTTATATATTGTCCTTTTATATTTTCTGTTTTGTATTGCATTTTTATATGATATTGAAGAATTAAAATTCAAACATTTTCAATAAAAAATAAAAGATATAGATATTTAAATGATTGTTATTATGAGGTGTTTGTTAGGGAGGTGGAAAAATGATTTGTATTATACATTTGTACAAATGTATCTGCATATGACGATAATATATTATAACAGAGTTTATCATTTAATTTTTTTTTCATTCCGATCATCCCAATCCCAAAATATCTACATATTTTCGTTCCTCGCATATACATTTTAATACAATTTGATAAATAAAAGATTAAAAATACTAAAATATCAACAATAAAGCGTTAATGATTACATCTAAATCACTGAAATAAAAACCACAGCTATAAAACATTTATATATATGTAGAGAAAAAAATTAATATATAAAACGACACCAACATATGGCTTAAATGTCAAATGAAGATTTTAGATAAACTGATTTTTGTAGAAACAAACAGCAATCGATTCAAACTATATGGTACATACATACATGTGTTTATATACATTAAATCTTATCGTTTTTTTTCTGTATTATAATATTATATAGTATATAAAAATATTTATGTATAAAAAGCACAACCTATTTAAAAATAAAATAATTTTTTTTTACACACATATATTATATTTATTGGTGGTATTTTGACAAAGAATATATTTATATCTATATCTATCTATCTATCGACAACAAAATGCATATATAATAAATATATATTATAATTTTGTTAAGAATTTTTGCAGATTTTTTTGGAAGAAAAGAAAATCACTTATAATAATTTTTATAAATATTATTATAAGTTTGTAAGGAATATACCCGCTTCTATAGATATATAAAATAATTGGAAAAATCAATATATATATACATACATACATAAAACGCGATATTGATCTTATTGTGACTTGAGGCCAGATGGATTTGATTTTCATAATGAATAAAAGATTTATTATCGTATATATTCATCATGTTTTTATGAATATTATATCTTTTGTAGATATGTAGACATTTTTTGTTATACCCGAGTATATATACAATTTTATATATATCATATTTATGTACAATGTAAATAATAAATGTTTTTAAATTAAATATACATTTTGCTAATGACTTTATGTATTTTTAAATAATAAATTTGTATATTAAATTAATTCAATTATGTTAAAATTTAAATTATAATATGAAAAATTATCATATTTTTTTTTTGGTATTTAATAAAACCGTAAAACTTAAAACAATCATGGAGGTAAAATGTACATCATAATATATACATAATTAATTACATACAGAAGCATGACAGTAGTTTTTGTATGCGGTTGGTTGAAATGTCTAATTACAATTTTGAAATATATCCAGTTTTGTAAAATTCTGTAAATATGTTTACCTTATATAAAGTTATAAATTAGGTTTCTCAATATTGGCAATCGTTGGTTCAACATTGCTCTTATATTAATTGAATAAGATTCAATGTAATTGAAATCAATTTATTTGTTGTATAAAATTGTTTTATATATTTAAATTTTTTTTTAATTATAGGGAAAGCGAACACAAAGTTTTCATTTCATAGTATTTGAATTTTGTTTGTTTCTCTTATTATTAATTTATTTTTGTACAATATGATTTATTTTTTCTAATCCAAAAAAATTTCAAAAAAAAAAACAACAAAAATTGTTTTTCTTTTTTATGCTTATGTCTTTGATTCTCTGATTTTTGTATTACAAATTACCGATTTTAAACAATTCATTTTTATAATAAATAATAAATAAGAAGACCTGTTTCTGAATGAATGAATTTTAAGGAAGCGTTGCAAGACACCTTATAGAGGCGGAAATGCCTTTGCAAAAATATACACTTCGGAAGACATTCAGAAACGGTTATTAATAATTCAATTCTCGATGTTTCTCTATAAGGATTTCGGTGGATTCTTGATTACCTTGGTATTATATCAAACAATATTATTTAATTGATTTGTTAATCATAATTTATGTATATACACAATTCAATTAAATGCGTATTTATATTAATGTCACAAGACTTAAAAATATAGGTTATTATTTGGTTAATTTTTCAATATTTGTTACATTTGAAATATTCAGACGGGATTATTATTGTAAGGCTTTATCAGTTATTTTTGGATTTCGTATTCAATTTTTATTCAAAATGATATACAGAAAAGCTCAATTGTTTTCTTTTCCTTTTTTAGAATTGGGTAAATTTGTTAATACACTATTCAAATTGTATAATATCAACATTGCTATCCAATTAGTTTGGCATATACAATTAGTTATTTAAGAATAATCTTCATTTAAAAGATGAGAAGCATTGAGTAAAAGAATATTTTCAAAAAGGTATCTTTTCTATGGCAGCCGAAAGCAATCTCCCTGATGATTATAATGAAAAACCTTTAGTTTGGAACCGATTGAAAATCAATCCTAAAAAAATCAATATTAATTTCGACTGTATTAAAATTAGTGGCCAATTAGCTCGTTTATTTTAAAATGGTTAAAACCGAATTGCCATAATTACAATTTATTTTCGATATTTTGTAAAAAAAAAACCCGAACATATATGAAATTTTTCAATCAATTTTTTTAATCGTTATTGTGAATGGATTAAATTTTATAGAAGTGTAACATTTGAAGGTCAATGAATTTTTTTTGGGAATGTTTGATTTATCGATTGTCAATAAACCATCGGTTTAAATGTTAATTTTATATAAAAGGTCAATGAATTGCGGACGCAGGATGTTTAACGGTAATATAATGTAAACGTGTTTAATTTATTACAAAATTTGTTTATGTCAAATGTTTAATTGTATATACATTTTTAACCATGAACAAATTCCAAAAATTCAATTGTATGATGAAAATAGTCGAAATTATAAAAAAAAACATTTTGTTCTGTTAATTTTGAGTTTTTGATCGTCAAACTGCAACAACATTAAGCTGTTTTCGCAAATTCGAAGAAACTATGATTCAGTATACAAAATAAATCATCAACCGGTAGATTCGAAATTGTATATGCATACAAAAATCATTGCTTATGCCATTCCTAGTTTTCCTATTCCTACATCCTTATAACAAATATAAAACTATTGCAGATTTAAATATCAAAATTTTCCATGAAAATCAGAAACTTATTTTGATTACAATTAAAGAAAATTTTTTATAGGCAATCCAATAAATTAAAAATTTGGAAAAAAATTAATTTGTTCCATAAATTTTTGAGAATTCATTTTTGTGGCCGAAATCATTCATTTCTTTTGATGGTTTAATATTGTTGATTTTTTACGGTCGTCAGACATACCATATACTAACAACACTATGTGAGATTTCAATTCGAAAATAACAAAAGATCAGAAAAATGCTTCCATTTTGCAGTAGGATTCAAACCCACATCATCAAAATTTAAAGTTGGTTGTTTTACATCACAGAGTGTAATACGATTGTACACATTTACATGAACATGAAATTATAAACAATATTCTAATTATAATCGTTGTTGGTATATAAATAAATCATACAAATACAATAAGATATATTAAAATATTCAGCTATAAACATATATTACATGTCATTATATAGAGATTTTGGTTTTTACACAATGGACATTTAACTTATATACTTATATAATATACATAAAAAAAATAATACACTCTAAATAGTATTCCCTTAAAATGATTTGAATATGTTATTACAAACAACGTATAGTACAGATAGTTTTATAAATAAGAACAATATATATCTATATATATAGATATATATATATATGTATATGTTTATGTAGCTCTCCACATTGCATATGGTTTCTAGATGTACTAAACATAACAAGCATGCATATAATAATAGAAAATTTTTAGTTATAAACCCTCAGCCCATATATAATTTTTTTTTTCACCTACCTATTCACCATTATCATTTAAAAATCTAAAAAATTTATACATTTAACAACTATATAATACTCTATATATATATATATATATATGTAGTAAACATGGTACTATATTGTTTAAATTTATAAAATTTTTATATGTTATCACTTTATTTAAAGATTTCATCAAATTGATAACATACAGATTTTTATTTTTTATAAAATTTTACTATACTACTTACATATAGTATTATATGCGCCTTGTATATCCTTATACGTTTATATATTGTATATATATAAAACACATCTGTCATTTAATCTTTCTCTTAAATAATATATAAGGGGTGCGACATCATTGAAAATTCATTTATATATTATATAGATGTGATAAATATGCATACATTAATACAATATATGACATTGATTATTATTAGGTAAATTTTTAAAATAAAAAAACATTTACGAAAACTTATAAAAAAAAACTAAACAAACAAATTTAATGTGTTATTGATGAATAAAATATTTGTTTGCATAAAATGTTCACAAAATTAAATGATTTATAGCTATATGGAATTGTTTTAACGGAAAAGATGATATCTCTATAAAAATAATAATAATACTAAATTTGAATATTGTTTTAATTTTATTATATGCTTGAAAGAATAATGATATGGAAGCGCAAATCCCGTATGCATAAAAAACCATGGGTAAACAATTTATATTAAAAATGTTGACATTATTTTTTTTTTCCATAAATATCCATATAATTCCATATAATTTTCCACTATATTTTCCATTTTTTTCCTTTTTTTCTTTCATCGTGAATCAAATGTCAAATTAATTTTTTTTGTTACATTTTTGGAGATAATAAAAATAATATTAAAAGTGAATTAATTTCTTGCACAAAAAAATTTATTTTAATAAATAAAAGTAAAAAAACAATTTTTATTAAAACTAAATACATTTTTGCAATTATATTAAAAAATTAAATTATTAAATGCATTGTGCTATTTGTGATATTTTGCATAGTGTGATATTATTTATAACAATTCAATCAAAATGTTGCCATAAATTGGCGAGCGTATTTTTCTTTTAGTGAATTTACTACGAAATGTTTTATGAAATTGTTGTGTATGTATGTATGTATTCTGTGATTTAACTTATAAATTAATAAAGATTACGATTACGTAGTGTAGTAGTGCGATTACGTAGTCCTTGAATTCCTAATTTTTTTTTACTTACCTATCACTAACTCCTTAATTAATTTACAAAAAGGACTTATAACGGGGTATGTATAAAAAGTTCAACAAAAATTTGTAAAATATAAAGGTTTTGTTACAAAATACATAAATTATTGTTAAAAATTGAGTCGATCCACACTCGACAAAGGAGGTATATAATGTGCTTAAGAAAGTTTATTAAAAATTGAAGAACAATATTTTTTCTAATATAAAAAAAATTTCTTTATGATAGTAAACATTTTTTTTTGCGATAGTTTTTTTTATAAAAGTACAAGAGTTTATTTTACATTTGTCTAAATCAAAATTTTAACGATGAATAATAAAACAGTAAATTTTATTCAAAATTATATTTTATGGTAAATAAAATTAATGAAATTCAAATATGAACTAAATAAAAAAAATAAATTACATTAAAAAAAAAAAACACAGAAAAAAAAATTCAAAAAAGTTAAAAAAAAAAGAAATAGAAAACAAAAATAATACAAAAATAATTTTAATGATATTAACAAATCATTTTTTTGTAATTTTATTTCAGTATCACAAGCATTACAAAAAGTGTTTAACAACGTTGCAGTAACATCTTTCTGTTAGGTAAATTTATATTTGAAAATATTATTGCCAACAATTGCAATAGTATAATAAGGCTGTAGCAACGTAATTTAATAGAATAGAAACTAAAACAAAACATATATAATGCATCAAAAATCAAATAAAAATGTAATTGTTATTAAAACGTCTTTCACCTATCGATATGTTTTAATAACTATATACAAACCATTATACAATAAGAGGTGCCGGTGTAGTATATGATCTGGCAGGGGAAATTTATCTGAGATAACTTTTGTTTTTTGTGAATTTTATGAGGAAAAAGGAATTTTCCTTTTAAAAATATATTTTATTTAATTATTTATTAGTTTTAGCATTCGATTAGAAATAATTTTTAAAAGGAAAGTGCAAAGAGTGCAAAGACTGCGGCTAAAATGGTTGCAAACAAGTTGTAATTATGTTAATAGAATCTATTAACAATATGTGGTTGGTTGTATATGAGTTATAAAAACCGAGCACAAAATAGGAGAAAATACTGCTCGGGTAAGTAACTAATGCGAAAACAAAAAGTAATGGAGAACTAAATCTTAGGATTTAATATCCCAGGTGGAAAACAGACTTTGTATGGAAGTCCACCCTCTTCAAAAGCATGCGCCATGGACGCTGGGGGGTACTATATTACTTTCGTTGCTACCGCATTTCAAATTGACATCTAATCTGTAAAAGCTAGAGCGTTGAAGAGGAGGGAGCGAAAACAACTGCAAGACTCTGCAGGAGAGAGCAGTGCATGGCAGGATGAAGTGATAACATCAATCACTATAACTCCAAAGTAAGGCCCGGACAGGAGAAGGGGTGCAAGATAGCAATACCTTCACCCTTTCTCCAATACAGTACACCATCGAATGGCGGTACCGGAGGGAGGTAGGAGGGATTGCAGGGAGAGAATGTGAGAACTTTACGGTCTAACAAAGCCAAACGGCAATCAAAAACACTTGTGAAAACCATGAAACCAGACCGAGATGATATCCCTAAGTCACGCACTAGACCACATTCAATCCAGTCGAGTGAGCGGAAAGGAAATCTTTTTATACCTCAACAACAGAGAGGTGATATTGTGTATGAAAGGCGGAACATTTGATTCGGCAGCGCGCATGAAGAAATGGCTGCGAACATTGTGTACAAACGTCCGGATTTCGAGAGCATTTGGATGAGGGTCGCGCGTTACTTTTTGGCGGAGAGTTCTACCGAATTCCCTTCCAAGAGATACTTGAGATAACGAGTAACTCGGAAGGTACGTAAAGGGGTCCACTTGTGGCCTGATTAGAAAATACCACAAGCTTTCGGGTAGTCTTTTGAAGATTTCCCCTACTGGATTGTTTTTATATTCATATTCTCCCAATACAGAAAAATTGAAAATTAATACTGAAGATTATATACAAATAATTAATACAATATTTAAAATGTTATAAAAAGCAAAAAAAGCAAAATATATTTATTTTAAACATATACATATACATTTCTTTTCTAACATAAAGAGCTCCATAAAATAAAGGTTACCATGAGAAGAGATGCATTAATAATTCGTTAGATAATTTGAAATAAATGATATACGTATTATAGATTTTAACTGAAAATGCTGATTTTACATAGAAAAACTGAAGTCCAAAATATAAAAGATAACCAAACGAAAGAATATATACTTTAAAAAATATTAATTATAAAACCTATATGTGCAAAAGAAAACATTAAAGTTAAATTTGTTGTTGTCAAATTTTATGTCCATTCACATTTGTAGATTTTGTTAAACATCTTTTAATATTGATATTATACTACATATTTTTTTTCTTATGTGGTTTATTTGTTTGTTTTTTAATTTTGTATTCGATCGAATATCTATGAATTGATTTGAATCTGCATATGTAATATACAAAAAATATTTAAAAAAAATTTCAGAATACCAAAAAAAAAAAAATCAAAAGAAAAACGATAAAACAAAACTTTAATGTCACGTTAAATTAACACGAAATTCTACGAATTGTTTAATTAGATATAAAGGTGTTTGTGGTTATATATATATGTACGAATCTTTCATTTAAATAAATAATTATATTTAAAATGTTATATAAAATATCAAGAATAATATAGGTTTATAAAATAACGAATAAATGGATGATGAAGAAGAATATAGTTATATATAAGGTATATATTAAAAAAAATCGTATATATTGCATAAATTTAAAGAAAAGCATATATAAATTTATAAAGAACAAAACAGAATATTATAAGCATGAACGAAAAAATCTCAAGGATCACAAATGCCAATATATATACGATATGGCAATATAAATATATATACTTATATAGATATATAGAAGGAGAGTCCATTTTAAAGGTAATATTTACAGTATATTAAATTAGTTTAGTTCATATACTTACTATTTATATATAATAATACTGATGCGATTGAGAGTTTATATCATTAAATTTATATATATTATTTTGTGTATGTATAATTGTATATATATAGTGTTAGTAAAATCATTCTACATTTTATTTTTTTTTTATTTTATCATTATATAGTTATCGATTGTATGCAAATTAATTTATTTATATATATCACATGTATAAGTATGTAGTTACAGGTACGAAATACGAAAAAATTTACATATTGTTAAAAATGTTGTTGTGATATTGGTTTTGTGATATTGAATGTAATCAGAAAAAAATATAATATTGACTGAATCAAAACGTATGTTAGATATACCGTATTTATTTATTAAGCACGTACGTTAATGTATAAGTGACTTAAAAAGATCTTTTTGGGAAAAAATAACTTTTATCTATATAAATGCAGAATTTTTACCGATTAAAATAGAAACAAAATTCCATTTTGATTCTCCGCTTTTCTCCATTTTTTCACGGGAACTACTCGTTCGCTAGTGCTCCATTGCAAAAATTTTCTGTTTTTGTTTTGCTTCTCGTATATCTCGCAAATATATTGATCGGTTTCTAATCGATTACTTACAAATTTTAGAATTTACAGGTTTTATGAAACATGGGCAAACTTTTATATCGGGGAATTGTGTCTGATCCAATCCCATCCAGGAGTTTCCGTTCAAGACCCAGGTGTTTTTAGGAATGAATTTGAATATATTAATGTGGCCCATCATTTTATATTAAAGTGTTATTTCGAATGGTTTGGTAATAAATCTAATCCCTTTTTCTCCTTTGCCAAAAGTTAGTGCTTCCTGTTTCAGGTGTTTGCCTGGCATCGTTTTTTTTGTATATATACCTTTCTGAATCAACGAGTTTACAAAAACAAAAGTTATACCTATTAATTCCGATATTATTATTATTATTGTTATTTACATCAATTCATTATAATGATTTTGATTTTACTTTAAACGAAAAACATGAAAATGAAATACTAAATTGCCATTCAGATTCAATATAAGGGAAATTGAATTTTGATACATATTTCGTGTTAAATACCATATATATATTTATAGTTTATTTTTACTTTTATTTCGGTTAATATCAAGTCTAAATATTTTGAAAAATTTTGATTGATTTATAATTGAATAAATTATTTGTATTTATTTATTTATTTATTGAGGTGCATAATAAAAATAAAAAAATCATTGTACATTTATGTGTATTTAAATGAAGAAATATTTACAATAATATACAATACAATATAAAATTAGCCTTTTATTATTATACCAATTATAATAAAAATCTTTTTTGTATGTATTGCCAAAATAATATTGATTTTATTATATTTGTATATTTAGCACAAAATTAAGGTGTCATAAGTAAGTTTTTTTTATATTAATTCTTTTGTATTTTCATATTCTTTAGTCATAGTTTTCAAAATAAGTTGCCACAAAATATTGTATTTTATTATTATACTATATGCGCCACTGTATACCTTTATTATTCCTATATTGTGTTTATTATTATTTTTATTATTATAGTAAATAAATCTATTCATTCTCTAACAATACTAAACAAATTATGTTTATATATGTATGTCTTAAGGACATCTATATATAGTATATACCTGTAATGTGTATAATATAAATACACCATAAAAATTCATTCCATCAATATATTACAAAATAATAATAATACATTTTTAACGCATATTATATATTCTGAGTAGTGCGTATATATATCTTCAGGGTGGCTGCCAGTTTCACAGCGGGGTGATATATAGCCAAACCTCAAATAAAAACCATATATATATATATGTATGTATATGCATTGCACATAAGAAAAATGTATATTTAGAGGGTTCATTTTTTTCTAAATATGTATTTCTAACAAATGCTTAAATCACAGCAGGATTTTTATTGTTAAATATATATAAAAAAAAACAAAAATTACTGTCGCTTTTCGTATTTGTCAATTCTGTGTATTTCTAGTTCTACATAATAATATATATAAATACATCCAGCGCCTTAGAAAGCGTCGCAATTAGAATCTTGACATATATAGAATATATGGGCATTAAAACAACACCATTCAAAAAAAATTATTTTTACGATATGGTAAAATGAAATGATGAAAATTAGATAAAAAAAATTATATGAATCAATGCCGAGAAGGATCAACGAAACCAATGAATTTGCTATTAATAGGTTCATTTCATAATTAACACTAGATTGCCCAAGGCAGTCATTTTGACTGCTTTTGAATTTCAATTAGAAAAACCATTATGTATATAGAATTTCTTAGAAATTTGTGACTTTTTGCACAACATATAAATGCTTTTATTAAGAATTGTAATTACCTCCACCTCCTTAATTTCCGGTATATACATAATCGTTTTTCTAATTGAAATTCAAAAGCAGTCAAAATGACTGCTTGGGCAATCTAGTGTTAATAATAAATGCAATATATTTTATGATTTACATAATACTTGATTATTGTGTGACATGTAATCTAAATAAAAATTTATAAAAAAAATAAATAATTAAATACAATATTAATGACCAAATTCCAATAATGTCAAAATTTTATTGTACGACTCTTTCTAGGGTGGTGGGTGTATATATTGATATTATACAAAAATAGATATATATTTATTTTATAAAAAGTCAATTGCATGTCTGCATTTGTAATATTTTTTTGATATTGTGTATATGAAAAAATTTGTGTATAAATTCATTTTTATAATTTACATGATTCAATATATATGACTCGCCTATATATACTATATAATATAAGTATCATAACAACAATAAAAATGAAATTGAGACCTTATGATGTATGGTTTAGTTTAGACGACATATTACTTTTTTTTTATTTAAAATTTTATACTTGATATACATATCAAATTATGCGTGTAGTTGAGAACAAAAATTGTATTTAGTTATAAATAATTGAGCAATAAATGTTTTTTTTTATATATAAAATCAACGTAAAAAAACTTAATTTTTCTTGATTTGCTATATCTAAAACGATAAGCAATTTCCAAAGACAAATGATTACATAGATAATTTATGGAAAAAGATTTTGCGAAGACACCAAATTAAAAATTTTCCGGAAATCATCTTTTCTAAATGTAAAATATTTATAATTACTCGATTTCTTCAATATTCTTCAATATGAATTTTCTTTTACATAATTTACAAATTAAATATATTGCAGATGATAGATTCCAAGATTCCGAAAGCGAAGCGGTATTCAATCAACATTTATGACAAACGTAAGAAGTGATTTCAAGTTGGCTTAAGACCACTGAGGTTTTATTGCTCTGAAAACAAGATCTGGTTTGGGCAGCTAAAATATTGCTGCCTTATCTGATGATCTGAACATGCAAGTTCTATTTAAGAACAATGTCTTCATTTTCTTCGTTCAATACTTAAATTTAATATAGCTTGACTAAATAACACCTCGTTGTCCGTTGGAAAATTCAATCCTATATACAATAAATTATCGGTTATTTTTTTAATTACAATATGTAATGTAATTACAATATGTAATGTAAAGAAAATGTAATGTTTTATTTCCTAGTTTTATAAACGATAACCATTTTTCAGATTCATTTCATATTGAATTGAAAAATGTTGTTGTTTAATTGGAAAATTTGAATATATATTCAAATGTTAACAAAATATTCATTCGATGATTCCAATGCAAATGATATTGCAAATGTCTATTCATTTTAAATAAAAAAACATCATTTCTGGATACAGATTTTTTTTATGTAATTAATTCTTATTTTTTACTTTTCATTTTCATTATTTTTTTTTTCGTTTGAAACAAGCAATTTTAAAACAATTCTATATATACAAAATACAACCATATTTAATAGATCAATTACATAATTATTTCAATATAGCATATACAATATACCCAGTTAACATTTCATTAATTTTACATTCTATATACATTTTATCTAACTATACGTATAATTAATTCTTTATTATGTTTGTACAATCAAAAAATAAACTGAAATTATTGATTAAAAAAATTTTCCACATATAAACAACATGAATTTGATGGATTTTTTTTCTGTTACTTTTTTTTATTTAAAAATTATTAACTTACTCCAAAATTTCATTTCCGATATGAGACATTATTAAAAAAAATATATCAGTTTAATATAAAAGCTATATACAGCAGTATATATATTTGATTTTTTTGTTTTAAATTTTTAACATCGTATAATTTATAAATATAAAATTAATTCCACGAAATCGTTTACAAAGTGGAAAAATTGATGAAAAAAAAATGTATGTATCTGACTGCGAAGACGGAAAATAACATTCATTATGACAAAAAATAAAAATGAACAACCTCATCAGAAATTACAAATGAAAAAAATAATATATGAATATTAAAAAAAAATAATAATAAATAAACTATCTATTACTTAAAAAATCAATTTAATAAAGCAATGTAATTATATATCATATTTATATATTGATATTCGAATATTCGTCGCATTATGTTATCTAATCATACGACAAATCACATAAATTTTTTATCATTTATATTTTTGATTATCTGTTTGTCAAAAATTTACAAAAAAAATAAATAAATGATATTATAAAAAAAATACGATATCTGTATTATATTTAGTTATAGTTACCTGTTTATTTTATGGTGTTCATTTAATTTGTATATCTATATCTATATATTATTTATTGAAATATAGAACAGGTATACAATTAAAAAATAAAAAATAATCATTTTTTTTTTCTATATTTTTTATATTGACATCTTTTAATTTTTTTGATAGATCGTTGATATTGAAGTGTTATATATATTTTTAGATATATATACATATATTTTAAAGTTGTTAATTTAATCAGTATCGGCTATAATAATTCATAATGTGTTATAGTTTACAAAATGATAAAAATTATCTCGATTATAATGCATGCAGTTATATATATATATATATATATATATATAATTAAAACAACCTTAAACACATAAATAATATAATTATTATATTCTTATCATACAAATATTTTTTATTTCTTTTTTTTTTTTTTAATTAATGATAAATGATTTTAGTAATATACAAATTAATATTAAAATAATTCCATTTATATATTATGTACATATATATGAAAATGCAATAGAAATTATAATTAACCAAATTAAATATAAATTAATCATTATAAAAATATATTTATAAAATTGTTAATTTTTAGTCATTTATATGCGCGTATATATAGTATAATAAAATTTAATCCCTTAAAATCAATTAATTTTGATATAATTTGGAATTTCGTTTATATTAAAAAAAAAATTAATTATGAATTCTTATTCCAATTATAAATAATTACGAATTATTATGTAATTATAGGTATATATATATTTTATTAATAAATACGATATAGTTTAATTGAAAATGCAACCTCATCTATATATATGTATTTATAATGAGTTGTAAATATACTTATAAATACACGCGTATATATACAATTAAAGGTATTTATTGTATTTATGAAGTATTATAACGTTTAGTATATACGCACATTAGCGGAATTTGGATATTATTAATATTAATCTTGATTTTATAATGGTTGATTTTATATAATATATATAATATAAATGAGTCAATATTTTATAATAGCATAGTTCTCATAAGCATTTACATGCGTCTTATTGAATAAAATGTGATAACCATTTTATTATTTTTTTCGATTACCAATTATGTGTTAACTATGTTCTATGTTCTACTATGTTCATTATTTCATCATTCGTATATAATATATATAAATGGGAGTTGATGAGTGTGTTTCTTGCGGTATTCAAAATATTATATTTATATTACTAAACCATCAAATATCTTATAGAGTTATTATTTTATATATCTATCAATCTATGCAGTACCGTTAGGATAATATACAAAACTGAAATGCCAAATAAATGAATTTCATAATTTTGCAGTGTAAATGAAATTCCATTTATTGGTTGGATAAACGCATAAAATTCATGCTTTTAAAATGTATCATTAAATGATTTCGACAGGCATACCAATTTATTGTTTTCAAACTAGCATTAAAATCTTATTAAACTAAAACATTTCATCATTTGATATAACAATCATTGATTTCATAAAACAACGTTTTTAAACAAATTTTCGTATACTTTTTCAGTAAGTGATTGCAGTTTTCTTTACAATACTAAAATGAATTTGTGAAAATTCAAATCTTTTATGACATTCATTTTATGGCAACACTTAAAATGGCAACACTTATTGTTATTTGAATGCCATATTTTCGTTAATATAATTAATAAATAATTCAATTAATATTTTTAAAATAAACAAGTTAGGGTAATGAAAAGAAAAGAAAGATTTTTATTTATTATTAATGAAATTCATAAAAATAACGACTATTAAATTTGTTTATATATACTGAATTACCGGCGGCTTGACAAAATATTATTCTATATACAGGGTGAATTTTTTAACGTGAGACAATTCAATATCTCGGAAACTACGTGTTTTTAAGAAAAATGTTTCTGACAAAAGTTGTTCAGTGGCTAGGGGGACATAAGATGGTTGTGTGTTTTGACCTTGAGTCAAGGGTACATAGGAGATATGACGTAAAATATACGTTTTTTAAATGGAACCCCCTATTTATCGATACGGATTCTTATTCTACATCAAAAAATAAGACCATTTTGAATCCGAACATTTTTTGATTAAACCCCAAATTTGGTCGTAAACTTGATTTGAATTTAGTCAAAACAAAAATTCATTTAACCATTTTAATTAAATATAAATGTATAATATGTCCTGATGTGTTAACATTTAAACACCATTGATAACGTGACAAAAGAACGATAGAATCAGGAAATGTGTTGATAGTAAATTAAGTGAGATATAATTATGTAATGATGAATTATATCATGGGTTTTGCGTATTCTTTTCTAAGTTAATAAAGATACAGTTATTAATAGTTAATCCATCTGTTAATACGGTAGAAACTAAAAGGGCCCGGACAAAAAAGTCGGCAAAAATGCACCGTATAATTGGTGACAAAACTAGTATTATCTGACAACTTTAGCTCAACAAAAAATGTATGAACATTTGATCTATTTTATTTTTTCACTGTTTTTTATATAAATACTTATTTTTTTCGTTTGTTTATTGTATGTGCATTTTTGTGTTTTTTTCGTATTATTATAAAAACAATAAATTATGTTTAATTATTTGTATATTGGCATTAAAAATAAATATTGTTTTATCAGGAAAAAGACATATAATAATGCAGAAAAACAAATACGCTGAACCTTTTTCTTGTCTACAAGTTTGTGCCGAAGATAAAATAACAGAGTTAATGGACGATAAAAAAAACCAAATATAAGGATATTTTTAGAAATGATAGAAATGAAATGCAAATGAAAGGTTTTCATCAGGATGCAAATCAAGTACAATAAAATATAAACGTTTGAAGCAAAAATACATTCAATTAAAAGCAATCAAAATAAAAGTGGCAGTGCCGCCTGTGATTGGCCATTTTATGATTTGATAGACAACCTGCAGGGATTGCGACCACGACAAATATTTTCTGCAATGTCAGGTGTAGAATCCACCACAATTGTCGATGATATGGATGATATTAAATACCGATATAATCATACAATTGTGGTGTGGTATTAGTTTATCTCTGTTATTATATATGGCAGAGTCTTTAAATATAAATGCATCGTGCGCACTACCAGGATATTTACACGAAACATCTCTCAACCTACAATAAGAGTAAGACTATATGGGGGCATACAAGAATATTTATAACCAATCTGTTTAATTTAAATGTGAATCCACAACAACTTGAAAGACAATAGATGACCATCGTTTCCGATTATAAAAGTCCTTGCTACCTGATGATGGCGGTAATACTGGTATTTGTGATCCATCACCCCAATAATTATTACACCAATAATTTGCGATAAATTACACATATTTTTAAAATTGGTGCTCTTCGTTACTCGAAACCTTTATATGGATGAGACAAAACTTTAAAAAATCCTAATTGATATAAATAAAACGCATTGGAAAAAAAATAAACCATTTTTGTTTTATTAACGCAAATACAATGACATTCTTTTATATTGAAATCTGAATAAACAAATATTATTTAGATTCAGTAAGTATATTATTAGTTTAGTTTAGGAAATAATTAATGATATTTTTTTATGCCAAACATTGTGAAACAAAAATTCTGCAAATGTTGGCACTTTTTCTCGGAAACTAATTGACCGACCGTTTTGAATGAGTTTTGAAATATCCAGTTTTTTATGTGTAAGATGGTTAAGTTTCGAAGATTGGGTATGCAAGGTCCTCTTCGTCGCAAAATTTGATTTGAATTTTGATTGAATTTGATGTTTTTTTTATAAAATGTTTGATTTCATACGCGGTTAATTATTTAACTTAAGTTTCAGATCATTAATATTTTTTTTAGTAATTGCTCCTTTCAGAACTTTTTAATACTTAATCTTTCTATATACAACATATCGGAAGTCATGTTAACGTGGTGCGAGAGCTTTGGTTGCAATGAACCTAAGGCCTATGCTGATAGCGACACCCATATCAGAAAGGTCTCCGGGGAGCAATGCACTAAGAACTTCCAGCTCCCAAACACCGGGCGTCTTCTCGGAGTATTAGCCCAACCATAGAAAAACCAATCCTCAGTGACAAGTCAATGGACTCCAACCAAAAAAAAAAAAAAAAATTTAACGTTCCTCAGATACCGAAATACTTTTTCTGGATTCTGATAGCTCTCAGTTAACGACTGTTGAGCCCGTTGAATCGAGTCAAGCGTAAAAAACCCTAGTTCGGCAGTCTCATATCTTCGAGACCAATTCACAATTTTAAATGTGTTTAAATACGTTGTAATTATTTTCGAGCAGTACAATAGACCCTATGTGCCGCAGTACACGAGGCGGTATATCTGCCCTTAAACCTCGGGGTGAAGTTTTAGTCGGTAACAAGAGTTCGACACTATGTTCGTAAAAGGATATCCTCACCCAATTAAAAAAAATACAAGATACAGTTTCTAAATTCCAAAGATTGTCGTACTTTGTATTTTAATTAATAATTACTATTAGCAACGCGAACTCTGGAGTGATGAAGAAAAAAATTTCCCGCATCTAACCGAATCTTTAACAATGTTTAGTTAACTTTATAACATATAGACTTTAATGTAGGAATTTCAAAATGTAAACAATTTACCCTATATACGATTTCAAAGATATTCAACTCATAAGATACGATGAAGATACGATGAACTATATGATGCTCATCACATCTATAATATAATTAATGTATTAAAATAATTTTATTAACGTTATATGCCGATAATTTAATATTACAATTTTAAATAGTTTATTGTATTTATTCATATAAAAATTACAAATCGAATACTATATCTATAGTGTATAAGAGTTTAGATAGTTAATCATAATAATTATTATAATTATATTTTTATAATGTTTATTTAAAAAATCCTGATCATACATATAATATTATTATTTTTTTATCGTTAATTTCCTACCGAATGTACTGTTGTATGTATCCATGTGTAAACAAGTAGATAATTAGTGTATTCAATAAATAAATAACTATAAATAAGCTTTTTTTTTGTTTACTGTTGAACAGAATTGATCGAATAAACAAAAAATTATCAATGATTTTATAGTTATTTTGAGATTCAAAGTATAATAATAAAAAATGATGTTGGATAATCTTGTGTTTAAAAGTACAAACAACATTGTGTTTATAAATACAATTATATAAGAAGCGATTTTTAATATAGGTACTTGAAATAACAAGTGGTTGTTATTTTTCATACAAAATACACACAAAAAAAGGTTCAATTCTATGTGATAATTAGAAAATTACATGTTTATTATATTTACGTTTCTTTATTATTTTATATATTTTTGTAAAATTACATCTGTGTTGTGTATATAAAAAACCACAGTGAATAAAACCATTTACTTAATTTGAAAATAAATGAATGTATATATGCAAGTCATAAAATAATCTTCTATGTATCTTCTTATATATAGTTCAGTGTGTTCTATTTGAATAAAAAATAATGTTATATCTATAATCATTATATGCATATCATATAAAGAACAGGTATTTGAAATAAAATTTTCATTTGTATACATTTACAATTTTACAAGTGGATTATAAAATATGTATATTTTATATTATTATATATACAAAACAAATCTGTATTATTTTCGCATATCATGGATTTTTTTTTATATAATCTTTGATGGTGACGAATTCAAGATCCATATCATTTTTGTATAATATATTAAATGATTATAGAAACAAAATTTGTAATATAATATATATATATATATATATAAAATTAGATCAACCCCAAAATTTGTCATTCTTAGAATATAAAAAGTATTTAAATATCTTATTTATTTTTTTTTTATATTCAAAAAATATATTTTTGACCATAGTCAAAATAATCCTCTACAGTCTACACTATTGTTATGAGTAAATGAAAACATCAATTTTGAGGACAAAAGTAAAGCTGATAATCACATAGTACACACACTAAAATTCTTTGTATCCATAAATAAATATAAGTCCATGTACAGCCCATAAAAAAATATATCATCTATAATAAAAAGTAAGTATCGATATGTTTTTTTTTGCTTCAGGTATTTTCTGCATTGTAATATTCAAAGGAATAATTTTATTAAATAATACAGTGCACATACATTTAACAATAAAAAACGATAAATATACATACATTAATTTATTGCAGTAAATGAATTAAACTATCCTTCGTAAAACATGTAATTTAATTGGGATTATAGTTTTCTAGTTAAATAAATTTCGGTTGTAGTTGCATTCTAATTGTAATTTTATTATGATTAGAGAATTTTTTATAAATATATCCATATAATCATTTAATGGCTTTTAATAGCTTTAAAGTGGTTGATTGAATTGATTTATATGTATAATGTATTAATTCAATTTAAAGTTAGACTAAAATATTTTCAAAGACAAATCATTGGCTACGTATATGCGCGCTCTTAGCTCGAGCTGTTCTATCTCTAGCTCGTGCTGTAAATCCCATATAAACGGGAAATTCAGCTTCAGCTATCTGTGAAAAATGTTAGTTCGAGTTAAAAAAAGCCCCCATAAACAATTCAGTTTGAGCTCCATGCTCGAGCTACTTGGCTCGAGCTTTGTGCGCACATATACGTAGCCTAGCCATTGACAATTTATTTTATATAGGTTTTCAAAGCTTGCTCTTTATCAATTCTATATCAAAATTGGCGAAAAAAATGTCAAATTTTGAAAATTCATAAATTTTAACACCCTACTATTGGGACACAACCTTTTACATACAAAATTATAAACATTGCATATGTTAAAGATATTATATATGTATTATATTATGGTATTCCTTTTTAAATCATTCTATCGGGTATGATAGTTTTTTAGTGGTTTTGTAATCAACTCTTAATATGATATATATATATATATATGTGAGTGTATTATTAACTAGCTAGCATATCGCATTGATTCAAAGTTAATACAACTTACATCTTGTTAATTAAGTAAGTGATTGTCATGGATTTTAGTTTTAATTAGGTATTATTTGAAATTACAATTGAACAAGTAAGAATTTAATGGTTCGTAGGTGTATACAGATTTAACTAGAATGCCAATTGACATACAAAAATGAAATAGTTTTGATGATTTGGAAAAGTTATATCACAAATTCACAATCATATATAGCATAATGACATAACATCACAGTTATATCAAACGGCAATTGAACTTGTAAATTTTCTGTATTTTATAAAAATTAACTATTTATAATTTTTACAAAATAAGCTCATAAACAATTTGCAAATTAATTGGTTATTATTTAAATTAGTGTAAATTATTTTTAGAGCTATATAAAAAAAATGTATTAAGCACGTATGTACTTTCTTAACTTATTAGTTTAGTGTTTGAAACAATTGATTTATAATGTAATTGACTTATTAGTTCCTTTGAAAATGGAAAAAAATGTATCCTGTAATATGTTTTGATACTATGGTTTCCCACCATACCCATACAATCCCAAGGGTAATTTTGGAATTGAATTTGTAAAAATTAAAGTTGCACTTCAATTTTATAATAATCGTTTTTGAGGACTGGTTTGGTAATAAATTTCCCACCCTTACCACAAGTACGCGGCTTCCTGTTTGAAAAACCTAACAACCTTTTTTTTTTGTTAATTTAAAAAGTATTGGAAAGTCAATTCATATCTCATCATGTAGTATTTTTTCAATTAAATTCAATTATTACTACTTCATTCGAATATAGTTATAGTTCATAAATAATGATAATTGAATTGAGACACATTTTATCCAACCAATCAAACATATCTTTAATATATATAACCAATAACCAATATAATAATATAATATAACTAACACACCGCAATGTAAAAAGATGAAAAAATAATAAGTTCACGAAATGACATTACAATAAATTATTATCATGAAAAATATATATGTATTAATTCTGATGTCGCCTTTTTGCTTATGTCTTTTCTATAATTTATAGAGACATATATCGAATTATTATTATTATTATTTTTTGATATTTTGTATTAAGCCGGCCATAAGTTATTTTCAATATAAAAAAAATTAATTTTAACTACTGAACCACATCTCTATAAAAATTCATAAACATACATACGCATAACATATATACAAATATTTCTGGACATTGACATTAAAGCGATTTAAAAAAACGTATCGCCATATAATAACAAAAGAAGGTAATAATAATAATATATTAATACATGAACTAAGGTAAGTATAATTTTTCTTACGTTATATATAATATATATAATATATATATATAGAATTTCGTACATGCGGGTATTGTATTTGTTTCGTCCAAAAATGAAACTCAATTTTTAAAATCCAAATATTTTAATACGTTTAAATAAAAAAAACTTATTTTGCATTGTCCACAAAGGAATTTAGAATACACAATAAAAAATAGGAAAAAAGGGAATATGCTTCTAGGTTTAGGATTGTCTGGCGCCAGTATTAAAATATATATATATAAAAAAAAAGACAAATTTTTTCCCTGGCTTCTAATAAATTTTTATTTATTGAATATTTGTTATAAACTAAATTTTATATTAATTTGCGCTCATGTAGATATACTTTTAATATATATAAGGATAAATGTTACCTTTCTATTTTCTTATTTTTTTATACACTATTGCTGAATTTGATTTAACTACTCTGTGTATACTCTCGCATCGAGTAGCGAGAAAATGTGTTTGATTTACTCACACTTCCACAGGGTATAGATTGTGTATATGTTTGATTTACATACACCAATATTCTGCGTAGTGATTCTGTGCATTTATTTTACACAACCAAAATAGACGGTGTAAAGACTTAAGCGACGAACCTTTTTTTA
This sequence comes from Dilophus febrilis, assembly GCA_958336335.1. Taxonomy (NCBI): domain Eukaryota; kingdom Metazoa; phylum Arthropoda; class Insecta; order Diptera; family Bibionidae; genus Dilophus; species Dilophus febrilis. The sequence goes on along the minus strand of OY284468.1, from coordinate 15,894,579 downwards.
TATTTCGTATGTTTTTGTTGTTATTTGATTTAAAGAATTTTGATTTAATACTACGATATTTTTAAATCCAATCAATAAATTAATAAATAATTTAAATGAATAAAATAAAAAAAAAAAAATTGAAATTTATAAAACACAAATTTTTGTTGAACAAAAAAAAGCCAAACGTAAAACAATAAATTGCGATGTATAAAATGGATTAATCTAAATTAAAACTGTAAATAAACCAAACACACATTATTTTGCTTTCACTGGGTGTATTTTGTGTTTGTTTTACCAATGCAGCACACTAGGATTTCTTTACACAGTGTAAAAATTTTGTGTATTTTGTCCAGTGCCTGTGTACACATAGTACCTTAAATCAAATTCAGCATATGTATATAAAATTTATATTCGAATTTACCTCAAAAATATATACAGTAATATGTATGTATAATTTATATACAACACGTATGTATAAATCAACATTTTAAATGTTCAAAATCGTAATATACTATTTGATATAGATTATATAAAATTGTATATACGTGGATTTATTCCTACGCGATATACTATATATATTATATATTTATTATGTCTATGCGATGCAGGTTAAAAAAGGTTTCCCCATTTATGTTAACTTTACCTATATGTGATTTTATTTTATATATAGACCACATATCATATATGTATATTATATAAAGTTATACTAACAATAAGAAATCATGTTGTGACAGAATTGTATAATTTATATCGCACAATAAATTTATCATTTTTATGTATGGGATAATATTATTATTTATTGTATATTTTTTCACGAAAAACATTTATGACCATTAATTTTTTTCCATATATATACATTTATTATTCTATAAAAATATAAAAATGGTATGTATAAATGAACTCTATAAAAATATGATCTTATTCATTTATTTATATGTGTCGCGTAAAAGGGATAAATTTGGTTTTAATTTTTAACGTATATAATACAATAAATATTAATATTTAAATAAATTTATTATTAAATTAATTTTTTATTGATTCAAAACAAAAAATTTTTTTGTAATTTTTAACCATTTATATACCTACATAAGTCTTGTCAAAAAATATTAATCCCAATTGATCATCCCCACCTTTTACACGTTTTCAATCATTATTATTTTATTCCAATTTATATACCCATTTATTATTATTTGAGTCAATCAATCTACTATTATTATTATTAATAATAAAATTTAAAAGCATATATATATTCAAAGTAAACCAGACAATAATCCTTTTAAAATTGCATAGTCATCTTTTATATGTACAAATGTGTGTCATTCTTTTAACAGTCCAAACTCATAATAATATTTTGAATGCTTAAAGTAAAAATCAATATATATGAGATTGATAAAAAGAAATAAATCCTGAAGGTTAAAAAAATAAGTCTATATACAAATACAAAGTATGCATACAATCAATATAGGGGTTGTATATACAGGGTGTAGTAAAATACACTTTAACACAAGAAACACTTTGATTTAATTATTTTATTATAGAATAATATTAATCTATTATTCTTTAATAATTGTATTTTAGAAAACGTAACAATTATTTTATACAATTAATTATTCAATTATTTATAAATACAAATTTTGTATATATATTAATGGTAAGTTTTATATATTGATTGTAAGTTATATATATTTATATAAGTTTTATATATTGATTGTAAGTTAAATGTTAAATAATTAGTTATTATTAATAATTTAGTGCCGTCCCTACAACGGTTATTCTAATAAAACGAATGATAACGCATTAACGACGCATTTTGAATACAAAACTGTAGAGACGAAAGTTGTAGAGCAAGAAGGGGAAATATTTCTATGGCCTTGGATGATCTTGAAACATAACATTACTCAAGACATTGTGCAAAATAAACTTTTCAATAATATAGGAAAGAGTACTTTTCGTATTTTATAATGAAATAACAGGTGAAAATTAAGCGCAAATTACTCATTGATATTTCTGCAAAAATCTCAAACATTTCGAGATACGATTAAAAATAAGTTTTGTGATCTCTTGATAAAAATTTGCTATTTTTATGATGATGATATATGAATTAAAAAAAATTGGCGGTAGGAACAATTAAACATAGTAAAATTAAATATACAATGATGAATTATTCCATATCAGCACCAAATAGCAAATTTTTACCCTAACGTGTTTTAATTCATATGTCAAAAAGGTTTTCGAAAAATATCCACCAGAAATTTGTGCATATTTTTACCTGTTCTTTCATAATAAAATCAAAAATACGTCGTTTTCACCCCAACGGAACTGGTTCGTTTTCTTAGAATAAACCCCTGGGGTCTAGCATGATTTACGATACGTATCGAAAGTTTTTCGATTTTAAGCCTACGTTTCATACATGTTGTAAATGAATCATTGTAAATTTAATTTTTGATTTGTGTGCGTGTGACTAAAAAAGTTAAATGAAAAATTAAAAAGGAAAAATTTAAATGCAAACAGTGCAAAAAAATTTTTGTTCTCTCAATATTTTTTGAAATTTGAGAAAAGATAAAAATTTACAACGAAATTATTAAACTAAAAATATATTTTGTAAATGTTAATATTATTAATAAAAACCAGGAATAATTAATTATTAAATGATTTGTATTTTATTCTGTTGTGGGATGCTGATGGCTTGTGTAGTGCACGTGTTAGTGTTGTTGTGATCTATCTCTGCTGTGTCGGCTCATGTAGATCTACTTATATATATTACTATATTTTGACAGGCATTGCGCCGGGTCTATACTATACTCTCTACTATTACGCCTTACGCCTTAGGCTGCGATTTGATGGTGGTAATGTTGCATATTTCGGTTGTAAATTTCAATTTTCAATCACCTATACAAACATAACCCCTGTATTTTTTTATACTGTCTGTGAATGCCAAACAACAACAAAATACAAGTAAAAATTTACAACTATCAATTTACAACGTGCCCGAAACGTAGGCTAAATTCACGATTGAACGATTTTTATCTAGCATGATTTACGATTTATACAATCTGTTTTATCGATATTTATTTAACCTAAAAGTTGAATAAACGCAAAAATTTAATCTAAAAACAATTTTCAATATCAACATTCCCAGTTTAATTTTAACATACAATAATTATATAATAAAAATTTATATAATTTTTATCAAATTAAATTGAAACAATTGATTTTTAGAATATTTTAGTTTTTACTTACATATTTTCATTAGACATTTTTACGTCTATGAAATCACAACGAATAAATATGGAATGATAGTCGTATCGTATTTCATAATACGAATGAATTCGAAACATTTACGAATTACGATATAAATCGTATATTATATTCGATATCGTATATCATGTTGCCAAATATACGATATCGGCGATTTTACGATAGGTACGATAGGTGTCCCCTGTATATATAATTTTATTAACAACTCAAATCGTTTTTTTTATGAAATCCTATTGCGATAGAAATAAAAAAAAATTAGTTTGTATATATGTATATATTCATATACAAACGTATATATAAATAAAATTTTAATAAATACACAAATTGTTATTTTAAGTGATTTTAAGTGACATTGACATAAATATACTTTGAAATATAAATGATAATTAGAATTTAATATATTTGATTAAATTCAAATAACTTAATATTTCAGGCAAATTCTTTTATATGAATTTTATAACGTCTCGGTATTTTTTATGAAATTTAGGATTTTTTAGGATACAAGTCACCTGAAGAAATATATACAACTTTGAAGGAAATTATTCTCATATAGATATTCAAAAACATATTGAATCTTGATAAGTTGATTGAAATCTCAATCAATGGGCTAATTGTTCACTTGACGGATTTTGCATGATCCCGGACGAATTCATACAAATTTGCAAGTACACTTTTTCAATATGTTGGTTTTTTTATTTTATTTCATTTATTATAAATACTATCAACAACAATTTTATTAATATGCCATTTTAACATAATATTATCTTTATTTGAGAAAAACTTAAATATAAATATTTATATGTATTAATGTTATGAAATAAATAAGTGTTACTTATATACGAACCAAACTTACATTGTGCATGCCTTCTAATACTTAAAGTTAATAATCTATCTTTTCTTAAAATCTGTGTAACCTGACCAGTTTTAGCCGGCCCGCGAGTGGTCAACTTACAAAAATTTTCACTGTATATGCTTTTATAATACATAGAAAAAAAAAATATTTCTGCCATATTATTTTCGATACTAAACTTATAACGTATATTTAGAACTGTATGAATAAACGGGAAACTTATTCAGTATTGTTATTTGTTTCATTATATTTATATCAAATGAATATACAGAAATGGTTATTTTGTTACTATGTTCTTGTTAATAAGTATTTGTTAAAAAATCTATATCTTATATAGGATATGGGATGAGTAAATTTACTGTTTATGTAGCATTATTAGCCCAATATTACCACAGGCGTCGTATAGTCCTAATTAAAAGCGTTTAATTTAACTAAATTTTTTCCAATACATTTTTATACGTTTTATCCGAGCAACATCATGGAATTTTGTGAATAAGTTTGAATTTATTATAGGTAGCGTATTGAAATAAATGACAAACGGAAGCTAAGAAGTGTAGGAAGTAGCAAGTGGACGGAAAGTTTTACATGGTGTCTTTCCGAAATATGATACCTCAAACTTTAAAGAACAAAAACTAAGAAACACACTTTTAATACACACGTTACTTTAAATATCTAGAGAATCGTTTGTACGAGCTACATCATCTTAAAATTAATTTAAACTTAATGCTAATGCTAATAGTGTATTTGATCTTTCAATTACAATAACCAGCTATGGAAATAAGTGGTCCAGAATAGTGAAAAACATGAACATCTTAAAAAATCGCTTTAAAGCGGTCCAATGCACCCAAATGTTTAAGAATGTTTTCAACTCCAAATGAGACACCTAATACCGGGGTATTGCGTTCGGGGACACCCTTTATAATTAAAACTGATCTTTAAAATATTTTTGTTTGTGTATATAGATAAAAAGAATTTATTTAAGTAAACACTTTTATATTATAAACGATTTTTAAATTATTTTAAAAATCATTATAAAAACATGATATACAATTTTTTCTTGCTCAAAACGAAATCAATGTAAAATCTACATCTATATAAAATATATGATTTTAATATGAATATAC